>CADDXX010000042.1:174365-278315 GCA_902810485.1 Alauda arvensis
AAGGAAAGGAAAGGAAAGGAAAGGAAAGGAAAGGAAAGGAAAGGAAAGGAAAGGAAAGGAAAGGAAAGGGAAGGGAAGGGAAGGGAAGGGAAGGGGGGGTGGGTGGAAATGAGATTCTATGCCTCCCATGTAAAACGTACTTGACCCAAAGACATTCAAGACTAGGTATCACTGCATCAGGCCTTTTGTCAACTTTGATACTTACTTTGAATCACAACTTCACAATCTAAATACTCTAGTGGCCTAAATATTCATTTATTCCTTGAGGTGTGTAGTGGAAGGACAAGAGGTAAGAGTCRATTTGGCAGCTGCTGGAAAATTATATCTGTCTGAAGGTAACAAGAAATAAGGTGGAGCAGCTAAATCATTCAGGGGGGTTTGGATGCTTTAGCACTGCATMTGAGAGCAATAAGTCTTCTGCTTTAGAAAAAAAATCAAAGCTGTTGACTATAAATTACTTTAAAGTACTTGAACTTACATATCCTTTCCAGCTACCAAATGGCTTTGTCTTTTGGAGTGGCTGGTAGACTTCTCTCTCCATATTGCTTTTACAGTTTCATTAATCAAGGTCAGCAGAATGGACYRSAGGTATAATTGTTCTCCTGCCCCTCAGATGGTACCCACAGGTCAGTTCTCAAACATTCAATTTAATTTGTTCTCGTTCAGGGCTTTGATTCTATTAATTCAAAAGTGAAGATGACAAACTGGAATTTAAAATTTCCTTTCTTTTTCTTTTTGTTTCCTCATCCCCTCATCCCTCACCCCAAACCAAGGAAATTCTGCAGTTTCTTTCATATCTTCAAAAGTCTTCAGCAATTATGTTTTACACCAGAGACTTAGATAAACATCTAGAAGACAACTAATGTTTGGCATCCCTGGGAGACAGATGATCTGACACAAAGGTCAGTTTTCCCTATGTGTGCCAAGCTTTATCAGATCAGAGGAGACCAATGAAGCTTTGAAACTTGACTCTGTTACTCATGCAGGTTTYTGCTATGCCATTTAGGCATTCCTTACAGTTTTAGCCGTCACCATCTGTCACTGCAAAAAGGAATAATATTTGACAAAACTCCTTACCATTGCCATCTTGATAGTGTAGAAATTAGGAAGTGATTGTTTAATATGATTAGCATCATATATTAATTAAAACACTCCTATTTAATATTTTAATTTTGAATTTAAGATTTGTCTCTGTATATATTTAGTTACATAAAGCATAGAATTCTACTCTMTTTTGGAGTACTCTAATASGGCAAATGAAYGAACTGGACCATTTCCATATCCAAAGTTTTGCCATATGTTTCAGTTAAAGTGAGATCCAAAGCCAGGATTCAGTTCATTAAGGTTCTTATTCTCTTGTTTCTCAGGAGGWATTTCCTTCCTTTTCTCTCCTAGATTCATGAAAGAATATATGCATTTTTAATTTTTTGGCCCCTTACTTGGATAGAGAGCCCTTTCCTTTCCTTTTTTTCCCTGCAAATGTTCAAAATTATTTATAGATAATCCAAAAAATTTGTAAAACACTGCAATACCCACCTCCTATTGATTTCCAAGTGCTATAGTAATTGATTAATATTTTTATTATTCTAATCAATTTTACCAACACCAAAAAATAAAAATAAGAAATATTTTGAATTTGTTACTTTMTTTTTTCTGAGGCCCTGAAGTTCTCTCTTAAATATACATTGCTGCTTTGTCTTATACTCTTAAATATGGCTTAGGTACATATTTCAGAGCCTAAATACTCAAATTTTAAAAGGTATATGCATGATAAAAAAATCTAACAATTTTGATTTTAGTTTTCCTGGTCTCTAGCCTGAATAATCAATATTTTTGTCCTATGTAAGACCTTTCATAAATACAAATGTGTTTGTCATGAGAAAAATGTGGTAGAACACTATAGAAAGTGAGATATTTAAGAAAAATCTACCAAAAAATTGCCCTGACAATACTATTGTTGCCTCTATTCATGAAGAGAGTATGAAAATTACATTCACGCACATTTTTGTTTGAACACCATTGAAACCTCAAAAAACTGGTTTCTTATTACTGCTTATTGCAGTTCTCTTTCCTATACAGGAAAGGCAACCATAACAGAGAGAGAAAACTGTTTGACAGGTCTCTTGACAGCTCTGGTTTTATTGGTTTGGAAACAGAAGGAAGCTGTTGTAAAAATAAAGTTCAATAAAGCCCCTCATGGCTTCCAGCTCTGATCAGAGTATGATCAGGGTTGCTGCGGGTGGGAAGGGGCTCGCTGGGCTCGCTGTCAGAGCCAGCTGTGCTCTGTGTGAGAGCTGAACCCACGGGAGGGCACACCTGTGTGCAGCTGACAGGCCCGGCTTTAAATCAGACACATTATGTGCCTCCTGCAGGGAACAATATCCCCTGAAAATAATCTGATCAGACAGAGCAAGTAACTCCTACAGGAATCAAATCTCCTTATATTATCACACGCTCAAGAAAGATCTAAGAGATGGAGCTGCRCCTTTCAGCATGTGGAGCTGAGGCATTTGATCACAGCATACAGACAAGAAAAGGAGCAGCTTCGCCCGGCTTAGTTCTAGCCTTGAGATATKATCAGGCACTACTTGGTGTTTGTAACAATAAACTTGCAGAAGCTGAGGAAAAAAAGAAACCGAAAGATTCTGAGGGCTATTTCATTTTGAAGCAGACGGTCTTTTAAAATGAAATTTCTTAGTATTTGATGACCTCTGGTGGACAGTGTTACACTTGCAGGTCTKCCAAATGAAAGCATTCATTCTGCGCCTATTTTCAGGAAAGACTGCAATGCAACGTTATCAAATTACAACCCTATGCCTCATTACTTCATAAACTAATCCCCAGCTCCAAAACTCATATTTCACCTTCTTATTGTGAACCTGCTTAAACTGAAAAGTGAGCACAAACTATTCTTTATAAAAAGTTTGCAAGATAAGAAGAAAAATTCCTAAGGCAGAATTATTAGCATATGTAATAACAAAACACAAATAAAAGGATGAAGAAATTCTGCTGGTCYCCAGCTTTTCAAAATTTTAATATTGCAAAACACCATATTCAAATTTTCTAAATGGATTTTTCCTTATCAGGGTAAAGTATGCTATTTTCTAAGAAGTCCACCTTAAAAAACAGCCATCAAGTACCCTGTGGTAATACCATGTGCATTTTTATCTCATTTTAGTGCTAGCTGGACTGTAAACATTCATGTCCACATAACAGGGGTATAAATTATGCAGTCTCCTGCAAATTCTTTGATCAGAAATTACTGATCTTTCCTTACATACTCTGTCTGTGACAACTTCTCCTCCTCTTCCTTACTCTGTCTCCTTTTCCTTCCTACTCACCTATTCCTTGAGACTCTCTATTTCTTTCCAGAGACAGAAAGTATTTTTCCTTCACCTRTGCTTCAGTGCAAATGCACCCTGAGAACCTTGAGCTGAGCACCAGAAAATTATCTTCTCTTCATTMTTTTATGATAATAATTATTTTATTGTTTGATCATCCAGGGTGAAAAGAATTATTAAGTTCCCGTGGCTTATATAAGAAGGTCACTTTTCTGACTGGGAGTTTCATTTGTTTCTTTATTATAACAGCCTGTGGTAGTTGGCAAAGAGWGATGATAATTATTGGCCTTAAATTAGGAGTTGTAACTCTGAAAAAAGAGAATACCATTCACTTTTGACAGTAAAATCATCAGTAGCAGGAAAATAATCAGTATACCTAATTCCCTCCAATTATCACTGCATTCCCTTAAGAAAGAAAAATGGGATGGGGCAGAAAAGGAGATCAGAAATGGCTGCACATTCCTTACAGAAGCAATATCATCATTGTGGAGGCAATGGTGAGTGTACAGCAAGCAATAAATGGTAAAGATTTCATAGTTGATGAAGTCTGACCCTTACTGGCTTACTCATCATGCAATTAATTAAATCAGCACACTCCTGAGCACTTCCATCTCATTCAGCCACAGTTATCTCCCTCACAGATGTCTCAAGTCTTCTGGCTTTTTCTACTAAAAATATAATCATTTGAAAATAATAATCTCTGATCCACTGCTTCACTGCAGCATTTTCTATCATGATATGAAGGARCRTTCRGAACATAAGCTTCCCTAACAGGCAAGAATCCAAGCTACTTCAAGAAGAATGAGAAAGATGTTTTGRTCCAGACTTCCAGTGAGCCATGCARGGATGTCTCATTGTCTTTATTTCCTKCATTAAGACATTAGTACATTGCACAAAAGGAATGCAAACTTAAAAGGTGAACCTTGCAATGCATTGAGTCACAGAAATGCTCTTGCTGCTTCTGGAAGTTGGAAAGAAGAGTTGTTACAGCCTCCMTCTGCCCTCTGGGTACATAAGCAGGTGCTTTATGTGAAACAAATGCTTGTGTCTCTCCCATGCACTCAGTGCTTTGTACTGCCCTCACCAATCTTCTGCTAAGCTGTTTCAAAGTTGAGAGGTTTTTCACTCTGGATGTAACAGTAATGCAAGCAGTTCCCTTGCCAACACAGAAATCTCCTGAGACACTGAACCCTGTAAGAGTTTTGTCTGCCTTTTTTTTTTTCACCGACAATAACTCACGCTGTCCTGCCATTGAGGAAGATATATTCGTATGCACTCAATTTATCCAAACATTCTTGAGAGAATATTTCATGTTAAAAAGTCCCTAAAACTAGCTTCACACAGTAAAATTAATTTACYCTAGTGACAGTCTCAGGTGGAGATGAAGCACAGAGGCATATTATCCAAATTTACTTCATAACCAGTAGTGTGAACATATTATAGTCTAATACCTATATTCTATCCCTCCATTTACTACCTCCATAGTTACAGAAATAAACTTGCTGTATAGAACTGATCTCTTCCTCATCTTTTATRTCTCATATTTTTACAAACTTGAAGCAAGAATTTTAGTAGTTGTTCTATACATGTATATTGCATTCATCACTGCCTAGGACTGAACTACCCTTCTGTGTAAGGAGCTCATTCTGCCATCTGGTGTAGGTAGCTCATTCAGTGGTCACTTTTTGAACCAGAGTAGTTATTATTTGTTCATTTCATCATTATTCTACATTTCTGTATACCATGTTTTGTGGTATTTCTGTTCCTTCTCTTTGCCACAATGAATGGAAGTAATGGCTCTGCCCCTGCTGCATCAGGCTGCCTAGTTAGCCTGCTTGTCCTGTACTGTGGGAATAGAAAGGGAGCATGGATCATTACCAAACCCTGCTCAATTCCATATGGTAAAATCCTGCTTGAGAAAATATRTGCCCTGGTGTTACAAATGGATGTGGGGGTTAAAAAAGCTCTTGCCTTTTGCCCAGGCCTCTGGCAGCAGGCARCAGCTTTATTGAGGCRGCCAGCAACCCAAAACTCRCTCTCATTCACARGTTCTTTMATAACAGCTGATTCAGTCTATTATAGAATAAATTATTTATTTGATAGACAGAAAACTAACAGACATAACTTAAACTAATACTGCACAGGAATAAAGATAAAAAGAAAAGAGAAACTACTAGTCACTATATACAGTGCAAGGTTAATGGTACCTGTTAGTGTAACAGCTAGTGAAGAATTAATATCACTTAGGATTCAGTGTATCTTACCATCCAATTGTTGGTGCAGCACACATTGAGACCCTTTCCCTCAGGCCCAGAGAGGCAACCACAGAACCTGCATCCAGGCTCCTGGGAGAGGTCACCCACACTTTCAGAGTGTGTGTGTAGAAGGCTTCTATCTCTGTGATAACTCATGAGTCTTTTATAGTTTGTAAAACAGCATCTCTCAATTAAGAATATTTCCTTTATCTCTTCCCACCTCTGCTCTACAGATTATGTTGATTCTTAGYTGAGGCCTGAGCCCCTTTGGCACCAGAGATGACACCTTGCTGAGCCTTTCAGCCCCTGGGTTATCTCTTTATGCACCAACTATCTGTGGTAGAGAGGACCATGGGCGAGATATCCTGTCACAGAGAAAATCACTGGATGGATACCTGGCTCYATCCAGGCAGAGGGTCCAGAAGTTTTATTTGCCACATGCCCCTTGTACAAAACTTAAACTAAGAAGAAAATATGAGTAATTAGAACTTTGAAGGGACATAAGAGGGCTGAATGGTCTTTTWAAAAGCCCAGCTAACTAAAAAACCCACAGGCATACCTCTAATACATACACACACAAAAGTGAAAACAAGCAAATGAAGTTCTTTTACAAGAAGTCTATTTTCTGATATATCTACTTCACAATACCTGTAGAATAATGGTGGTCAGTGAAGAGACTTCCAAGGACAGGGTTTTGAAAGGTACAAGAAAACCATAAGCAACACATAAATTCTAAAGTACTGCAACTTTATGGAGGTGCTGAAAAGGAAATGAGTAAAAGCGGCTTAAGAGCAGCAATAATGCAAACCCAAAATGTGACARCTGAGGACAACCATAAGAAATGGATTGTGTTTATGCATTCAAAAGGCATTAGCAGGGACTGATTTTGGAGTKGCWCAGTGCCACCAGACCACCTTTGGCTGTGATGTCTGATCATACACAGTTGYTCTTGAATACACTTCAGAGCAGCCATTGAAGTACACCATACAGCTCTCTGGCACTAGTGATGCAAATCCCCCTTTGCACTGCCTGTGGAAGACTCAAAAATGTAATGAAGTATTGGACAGTGCAGGTTTCTGCAGACATTAAAATAATACATGTTAATCTAATCACATGAAGCACATGGCACAAGAGACTATTCACCACTACAGCAGTCTGTGAAGGACAAGATTTTGCTTAAAGGAAAGGCAGAAGTTACTCTAATAGATTCAAGGTGTGATGTCATGAGCAAATTTTATTCTACCTTATTTCAGATGTTAGCATGGGAGAAATATCACCTTAAGTGTGCAATTTTTCCAAGCTGTTTTAAATGCATGCTGAGATGAGACTAAGAGTGCCCTGAAAGTGCATTTTTCTTAAGGAGAGATTAAAGTAGTCTTGGGTGAGTTGCTCAGGCACACAAGTCTATATCCAAGTAAGTTCCACTCCATGAGATTGCATTTTGAAAAGAAGGTTTTTCTAAACCAAGCCAAGAGAGCCAAGCCAAGTGCAATTTAAAAACAAACAAACAAACACCAAACAAAACACCCAAACAAACCAATGCAATCTAACAGATTCATTGTTCTGGTTTCTGAAACTCTGACATAAGATCTAAACACTGGAAAATGTKTAAGAAGAGGAACTGTATGATGACAGTAAATTAGCACTTTTCAATACACTGCTTGTGCATTAGGCAGGTTTTCTGAAGGATAATTAGGTGATAGATGGAAACAAAAGACAAATTTCAAAAGATATACTATTGGAATACACTCTGCTCAGGTAACAGGATGTCTACTACACAAGCTCCACGTACTTGTTACTCACCTTAACAATTCTCTGTTTCCTGCTGATAGCTCATTCCTTTAAATTTGCATAAATCGAAGTGCTGTTGTCTGAGTGATGACATTACAAGAAACTGCTTTTCTTATCTCCATAAGATGCTTRCCTTGAAAAGCTGGTATGGGCTGGGAAGAGTCCTGACAATGGTACACGAATTACGAGTTTCTTGACTATCAGAGAAAATTCCCTGACACAGGAAAATTTAAGAGATTCAAACTCTTTTGTCCTTTGCATCTTTTGTACAGAACATCTGAAAGTTTCCTTTAAAGCTTCCTTGCGCTCTTTCCTATGTTCTGGAAATGAATAATTCTGATGTTTTCAGATACAAAAAGTTATGTCCCTTCAGCATAAAAATGACTAAATTATTTTGCCACTTACCGTCTTTTATGTGACTATTCCAGGAGAAAAATTGAGTGTCCCTAATACTTCTTTCAGCAGAAGGCCTTGTGAGTCAGTAATATTAAGTTTTCATACTAGATAATAATCTATGGTGACAAAAATAGATGCAATAAGCTCAAGTGGCAAAACCTTTGTGATGGCTATAATGTTGGGGCCAGGGTGGGACATATGACATCTGCTTTAGATGAATCCATTTGGCCTTACCATCACAACTGCTGAAAGGCTGTGGGTGGCACTTAGACACTTTATATTATGGCCAGGGGCCCCCAGAGCACTCAGCATAAACAAATCTGTTTAAATTTAACATCTCTGTTTGCTTCCAGCTTCTCAGATGACTCACCTTATGGATTGTACTACTAGCCCAATAAAGTTGCCCTWTCCAGAATGTATTTACCTTTCTCAGTCCCATTAATAATGCTGTGCTATCTAAGCTGAAAAATTGCTTCAAGAATGGTAAGATGTTTCGTAGATCATGCCTGAAACACCCAGAGAACTTCCCTCCTGGTTGACCCAGACATACAGAAACTCTGGTGAGTCACAGCTCTCCCAGCTGCAGGGGCAGTTTACTGAGCTGTGCAGCTGTGTGCTGTGTCAGGATGCTCTATACTGTTCCCATATCCTGAAAAAATAAAAGTCTGTAGAAAAGTCTGTAGAAAAGTCTGTAGAAAAAAATGGCAAAACTTCTATTGCCAAGTCACTGGACACAGTGAGTCTGAAAATGATGCATAATTCTGAATTTCTGAAGCTCATATTTATTAAAAAGTGAGAGACAGACAAAATTTATGCTTCATGATAAATTGTCTGTAGCTTAGTGGAGATAAATAACCAGCCACCTATTCTATGAAACACTGTGACATTTTTKGGCTTTTTTATTAAACACATAATCAAGATGAAAAAGGTGTCCCTGGTTGAATTTCTCTCCAGCTTTGGAACGTCCTTCCAAAGGTAAATGAAGCATTCCRGATACAGTTCCCTCAGGTGTTGTATCTAAATTTGCAGAAAGTTTTTTAATAGGTTTAGAATAAGATAGCTATCRGAGTTGAACTACATTTTCTTTCCTTTCAATGCATTTTGTACAGAAACTACATTTAGATAGAATATTCCAATCCGACTCCAACAGCCATGTTACCAGCAGTCCAAAAGGTYATTTTAGAAATCAGATTAGTACAATTATCTGAAATTGCTTTCCAGAAGAAACTGAAAGAACAAATGTACTCYAAGAGAGATTTCCGAAAACACAAATGCTAAAAACATCATTTAGGTAATCCTGTTAGCCTTTTTTATTCCCCAGTAACTTAAGTTCTGCAAATATTTGCAGTTCTTTATAATGCATTAGGATTTTTTGTTGGTTGGTTGGTTGGTTGGTTGGTTTCTCTTGCTGCTTTGTTTTGGGCGGTATTTTTTGGTTGATAGGTTGCTGTGTTTGGTTTTGATGGGATTGAGGCTGTAATAATCCCAAGAGTGAATTCTTTTGTAATTTTTTCGTGATATTTTGTGAACCTTATTTAGTACCTGTGTTTCTACTTGCTTTTCTTGATGCATTTTTTTTCTTGCCTTCACACTATAGTATGCATTGTTCATGCATTACAAACCATGTCTGTCCYCTGAAGAATTTTTGCAACACTCAAACTCTACTCCTTTAACACGTGTCTAACTCCTGCTGTTTATGTCAGACTCACTATTCTGCATATGTGATGTCTTTGAGTTTTTTTGTCTTGTCCGTAGTCTTAATAAATTATATTCATKCCTGGTCTAAATAATAAATAGAAATTATAATTTCTTGGAGTCAGATTTTAAAAAGCTATATTTATCACTCTTTWTTTTTGAATCTTCAGTTTTACAGAAGTTATTTCCTCTTCTCAAGGTCTTTTGGGACTAAGAGCATGGTTTTTAACTGATTTTCAGATACTGAAGACTCAAAGGTCCTACCAAAGCCACTAGAAGCCATGGGGATTCAKCATCTCTCAGTCCCTGAGAAAAGGTTTTTTTCAGTTCATCACTTATAAGATCTGGTAAGTTGTCACAAATAAAGGCTGCTTAAAAGCCATTTTAAGCCATTGATCCATCACTTTTCACCTCRCAATTTTCTACTCCTTTTCCATTTAGTACTTTCCTCCCAAGCCACAACATTTATCTTCATTCCTCATTCCAGCTGCAGATCTGACCTCTGGATATCACAGGAGAATCATCTCTGCCAAGACTGAGAGAACTCATTATTAAGTCCTTAATCATGCTTCCCTCTTCCCCTCCCTTCTCCTGGCTGTCCTGGTTGACACTTACTCCTCCTGCAAAACAATCTGCTCTACCATGTCAGAAAAAAAAAACCATTCTCAGATGACACTGGTCTTTGAGCCCTTCTTGGGACGCTTACCATGGAGATGGCAGGGTGAGTTTTTCTCTGATACTAAGAGAAACAGTGTGCCTGCAATAGAACTGGGTTTCTGATATCCTAAGTTGCAGCACACTTCGCTGATATAACCTCTGAAACTCGCTAAACACTCCTTAACTAATTGCTGAAAAACATGGCACTTGCAAGGCTTACTGTGTATTTTCAATTCACATTTTTAATTAAATAATTTCTTTTGTATTCTTAAGAGCTTTATCTCTGCTTCAGCTGGGCCCATATTAATTTTGATAAACCTCCATGCAAATCCTAAGTGTTTGGTACTATACAGACACCCTCTCAGACACATTTATATGCTGCTTGATCTTCTTTTAATGTGGGGAAATATTTTCATGTGATTTCCAAAAGATGCCTAGAAAAAGATAGCAGTACTCTCTAATTCAGTCTTATTTCTTTGTCTAAGTCACTGCTTATTTCTGCGGTGTTCGTTGCTTCTTTCTCTGAGTCTTCCTACAGAAAAGCAGAAAAACCTTTGGGTGTGCAGCAGGGATGTAACCTAGAAGAAGCCCGCGAAGCCCAACTAGGCACAGTACTCCAGCTCTATTTTTAGTGACAGAAAAGGAGACAGGATTCCCTATTTCTGTAACAGACAGAGAAGAGGAATGCACGGAAGGTTTTCCTTGCGGTGTCCCAGCAGAGGGTGCTGCTGCCCCGACCTTCCCAGGGCGCACGGCGATCCCGGCTCCCCCCGCCGCAGGGACCTCATGTTGCTTTCRTTAAAGCGACAAGGAAACTCACATATTAGATGTAAGGCAAAGCTCTACCAGATCACAGAGAATAGGGATGCCTGCGTGCCTTCACGTTCCACATTTCTACAGATGTGATCCCAGCGATTCGGTGTGGACGCCAAAATAAAGCATTTATAAATGTATGGTGGGTTTAAAACTCAAAATAAATTCGTTTTCTGGACAAGCATGAATTTTACCAAAAGTTAAATACTTTRCTGTTAACAGTTAACACYTATRTAATAACAAAAATTAGGAGTGRGGAGTTTGCAGGTGCTTTTAACAAGAAGATCTCTAATTGCAGGTTAGYATTAGGGAAGCAGAGATACAAAGATGAAAAACATCTACCAATTACTCATCAAGCTGCTGTTAGAGGTAGRGAGACATCAAATCCTCCTAAAGCCAACACTAAGAAGGCTAACAAAATACTTCAGCTCATAACTCAGAGACTTTTCGGTTCAATAAGCTTGGGCCAAACAATATTGCCAGTCAGATGGGATTTTTCTCTCTGTATTCTCTTATTTCTTAAAAGTAGCACAAAAATTATTCACAAGATTGTGTCTGACCAAAAGTGCAACTAGCCCAGAATCATTTTTCCGAGATTAACAGAAGTAGATGCCACAATATTAAAGATATTAAACCACAGAAAGTGCATTCTGACACTTTGCCACTTTCAGCACTATTTTTCAGAAGCCAGATGTTGAAGGAATTTCTGAGTGTGAGTGGATCATGTTATTGAATAGTCACTGATGATCCATTCTCAGCAAAATTTTCTAACTCTTTTTAAGCTGTTTCTGGACTCCACAACATCCTGTGGCACTAAGTTCRATCAGTTAATTAGCTGTCAAAAGAAAAGCTACTTCCTTTRTGTTAAATCTGCTGCCCAATATGCTAACGTTGYACTCTAGTTACCAGAACAGCAAATACCTCTCCTATAATCAATTGGGAGAAAGATGTGGCAACTTATTTTGCTTGCTTACACAACTTCTGRCTCACAAGTAGTTTTATCACATTTGTTGACTTGGGATATCAAACAGTAGATCCAAATCTAATTTTGTTTTACTCATACCACTGTCTATATCATATTGACCTAAATCRTTGGATTTTAAGAAAACCCCTATAGTATAAAAATGAAGAGATTATTAGTCTATTTATATCTTGGGAGAAGTTGCTTTTCTCTTTTTTTGTCTTGTCATAAAATAYCCAGCATTAACTACTGAGAGAAAGAGCATAACAGAATAGATGGCTTTTGGTTTTGTTTCTCCAAGACATTTTCCATATTCCAATATTATTATGTTTTTACTTGAAAGTCMATATATTAAAATCTTGACTTCTCATGGACAAAATATTTAATTGACAGCAAGAAGGATGCTACAACCCCAATTAGGCACTCTCTGCAGCCCCACTGACTTACATTCTGGCATCAAAAAAAAAGCAGTAATTATGTCCAAAAAASCCATAACATGAAAAGATTGGTGGCTTTCAGACACCAGACACTCTTCATTAATTTTTTAGTGTTTCTCTACCATTGCACAATGTTTACATTACGCTATATAGTTCAGAGAACTTTCCCAGTTTCAACCCTGGTGTTTATTCATTTCAGTGCCTATCATCACCACCACCACACCACCCACATCCAAAACTCTTCCCTCACTTTTCCTACTTCTGTATTTGCAGATAAAACACTATTGTACTTTGTTACCAAAATAAAGACATYGTCTATACTTCAGAATTGCCTCAAACTCTTGACTGAATGAACAATAAAACCATACACTCACATCAGCAGATACTTCTCTGTAACAGTTGTGCAGTACAAGTGAATCAAGAAAGGATATTGAAGACTCTTTTGATAATTAATTCCCTGGAGAAACTAATTTTCATCTGGGGACAGTAGCAATTGTTCTCCAAAAGGAAGAAAGAAGTCAGTTTTTCCTTTACAAATTCCTTCCAGCAGGACAAACTTGCAATTAGACTACAAAGGAGATAAACATGATTTTAAGGAACTTGGTGCCATGATCTAGCTGAGGTGTTAGAACATGGGTTGGACTTGATGATCTTGAGGGTCTCTTCCAACCTAGAAATTCTGTGATTCTGTGATATGTGTTACMTTGATTTCAAGACCATAAAGGCAAGTAAAAATTCCCATGCTCTCCAAAATTATTAAAAATCATGTATTGATTTGTGTGGCCTATAACAGGGTTTGATGGAACAAAAGCATTGCCATATTTACTMGGACAAGACTAGAGTTCCTGATTATGCAGGATGGATTATGGGGAAAACTATGCAAATGTAAAGTCCTTGTTGTGAAACTCCAGGCAATTCAGTTGGTGGTAGTTCTCCTTACAAAACAAAAGGTTATGTTCAGAGTTGTGYAACTTGGGTGGGGCTATAATGAAATATTCAGCCAGATGATACACTTGGTGTTCAGTGGCCTAAATTATTCCAAAGAAGTGTGCCTATGCCAGCTGAAAGATCAAAATAAGTTCATTCTTGGCTCTCAGCAAAAGGGGTGTGCTGGCTGGTAAGCACCCTGGTGCAAGGAATGGAAAGCTGTAATGGGATCACAGGGCTCCTCTGTGCTCTCCTTCATCTTTACAGATGGTTACTCAGTGTTCTTCAGCTGCCTGTTCTCTCAGGCAGCTCCTAGCACAGGAGCAGGGTCCTTGCTATTGTACTGAACAGCCAGTGCAATGCCATTTCCCCATTCCTGTCTGACAAGTTCCTCAAAATGAGAAACCACTGTAACAAAAACTCCTTCCATAGTCAGCAGAGGAAAATTCCCCCAAAAAATACATTATGGTGATTTTCATCTCTGATACCAGGTCTTTTACTGGGTCGTCTTCTTCCTCTTCCTCCATATCTGACAGCTGTTTGGCCTTTTGAACCACTCAGATCTCACACATCAAAACAGATCCTTTTCCAGCACATGCTGTCAACACAGTTTTGGAGCAGAGACTTGATGCTTCACTTATTTTGGAACCATAAGTGCAGGGGGCTGACAYGCACAGTCTAAATCCTCACTGACCACACAACTGGGGAAAAATTTAACAGTCATCTGTGCATGGGAGCACTGTTTGAAACTCTATGCTTTTTTACAAATGTTTCCTTTAATTTATTAGAAAACAAAAAAAAAACCCAAAAAAAACCATAAGGGTGGATTTGGACTGGTTGAAATTATTATTCACGCATTTGGGACTACAGCAGAAGTAGTGGGTAATTGCGAGAAGCTGAAACATTTCACTTGTAGTTTCTGCATTTTATTTTTGTTATTTCATTTATTTTTTAAAAAAATTGTTTTAAAAGAATTCAGGACAATATAAAATCTGGGCTWCTGAAAAATACTTATTTTTATTTTGGTTTGCTCCTTCAACAAAGAAAGTGTTCCATCATCTTTGTGTTGGTTTTTTTTTGACTTTTAGGAGGTGGTAGGGTTTTAAGCAACACTTCTTMGCTCCATGTCAACAATCTATCCCAGTATTTCCATTAATTTTTWGATAGAAATGGACGAATTATATTAGTCAATTGTTACATGAGAAAATTTATTTTTAAACAACTGATTTTTTTTTTCACTCAGTTTCACTCAGCCGGAAATAGAAACTTTATGAGTGCATTTGCAAAATATTTTTATAGTTTTCAATTAAATGTTTTGCTTCTGGGCAATCTTCACTAGAACACTTTCTTAAAATATTTTCAGAGACTAGAAACATATATATATATACACACATATATATATATATAAAAGTTATGAAGTTTTGCTTATCTTGCTAAATGGGGGGGGGGGCATTATCTTAATATTTTTCCCCATTATATTTTTTAAAAGCATTTATTGCATCTGCTGCTTCTGGAGAATGTCACTTCTGCCCAGTGCAAAAATTCCCTTTCAAAACAATCCTTTTGGTAACAGAGAGCAAAATGTTATCAGAGATAGRGGATGACTGTATCATATTACAAATGTTCCCTTCAATTAAGCTTTTTACTGTTGAGAACAAGAAACTCTCACAAATTGTCAGGAAAGATACAGAAACACATTTGATACACCCAGAAGAACGAACAAGCTAAGCCTGCTTCACAACCAGCTGTGTGGAAAGTCAATCCAACCTCCCAGCTTTGGGTGAGCTTCTGAGAGCATTTCAGTCCAGTTACTGCTAAGTTGTTTCTTTCTTACAGGTTCATAGAATCATAGAAAAGGCTGACTKGGAAGGGACCCMTCAGGATCSCTGAGTCCAGAAGGAGGCTGTGAGAGACAGTTTTCAAAGCTTTCTCAGAGTACAGAATTCACTATAGGTTTGGATAAGAATACAGTGAAGGGATGAAATAAAGTTCCTACCTTTTAGATAGTCATCTTAGGCATTTTAAGAATTAATAGGATTAAGTGTAGTTAAATAAGGTTACATTAAAACACAGAGAGAATGAAATTGATAATGCTTTTAAACATATTGAGGCTTTATCCTCTCTCCTTCAGTTTATTTGAGCCAATGACCCTATTTTTTCTGTAAAGTTGTTGATATTTGCAGTGATTTTTCTTTGTTCTAATTTCCAACTTTTATCAAATTATGTAGCAGCTGCAGAAGTATGTTCTCTTAACCAGAATGTCAATGAGGTTTGGCCAGTTTCCTTACAATATGGAATTTGTAGTTGCAATTTTATATGTACTTTATATTTCTAGATTGAGAACTGTGATTTCTTTCTATAGAGCTGCAGTTAGACTTTTGGGCTAGGTTTTCTCTCCAACTGATATATAAACTGATACCTAAAAGTGGTGAAATCTTAACTGCTTTTCTTGTCATATTTTATTATGAGAATTTTAGGGTGTTATTTTTGATACAGAAGTTGGCTTTGCCTCTGGCTTTCTGAAAAAAAAAGAAAAAAACAACAAAAAAACAAGTGCATATTTAGGGATTTGTTTTGTCTTYTACTGTCCTGAACTCCCTAAAAATGAGAGTCATCTGAAACCATTCTGGCAGTTATGATCACAAAGATGTCTCAGTTTGACAGCCTAATCTTTTGTAGGGCTTTTTATTTTTGCAGAGGCTTTCTTTCATCAGCCATCTGATCAGCATGATTGACTAAAGACTTAGCTGAGAAACCACCAGGACTGCTGCAAGACCAGATAGGTTTCCGTTAGAGGGGATGGATCAGGATACACATCTTGAATGCTTTTGGTTTTCCGTGGAATGAATTCATTATTTCATGAATGTTTGTTTAAGGACTGCCAGAGAGGAATCTAGAGCAGTTAGGATGTTTCTTTGAGTAGATGGAATCTAAGTAGATACATAAAAAGATAGATATATATGTTCAGAGGAGTGTGGTTAGGTCATAAGGTCTAGCACTTTGAAGCTAGAGAACAGCAAAGTAATGTATCCTGTGCAACCCTTGGATTGCACTGCAGTTTCTATTTCCCTGGCCACATACTCTTTTCTTTTCCCACAATAAATATCCTCTTCAGTGTGCAGACTGAACTGTGTTAGTTCTTGTGCTCCTGCTCCTTCCTCTCCTTTACCTTTCAAGCAGATGATCCAGGATGCACTTATCCAGCTAAAATCAAGTGCAGCCAACATGTAATATCTGATGCCGTTGCTGATCTGATCTCTTTCCACATCTTGTTTGTTATTCATTGTCCAAAATGTGTCCCACACCCTGTGTAATGCATGTGACTCAAGGTTTTCTCTAGATACAAAATTATTATTTTCCTCCCGGGCTTTCCTGTAGCCTGCTGTAGTCACCMAGTGATGCACAAACACCAATTAAGTTATTTTCACAACATACCAGTGAGACAGCATACTATTATTATACCTAATTTACATGTGGAGGACTAAGGTATGAGGAACTGTGGTTCCAGGTGTAAGCTATGAGCATCTTTAACTACACAAGCCGGGACCATTCTTGGAACAGGGATGACCTATTAACTAAATGAGGTAGGGTTACTGTTGAAAAATAATAGCATGTGATCATGTAATTAAAAACTAAGCCATACCACAAGTGCCTGATAGGGTTAAAAGAACCTTACTAGAGCAGAGGTAATTTTGATATTTCCTAATCTTTCAAGCTAAACTTATGGTCTTTATTTATGTATTTTAATCTGGCTAATATCTAAAAATTGTAGGATTAATGCTCCAAAAAATCAGAAAAAAGGAAATTTCATTAGATCTCATTATCCTGACTGTCATGCGAGTCATCAGAAGGATGTGAGTTCTTTGACTTCACAGTAGAGTCCTACAATACCTGGCTGCCCCAGGCTGTGCTTCTGCAGAGGTCTAGACTAGCTAAAAAGAAATCTGAGAGGAAAACAACTGCAGTTTCTTTTCTGGGTCAATGAGCACTCACAGCACATAGGTAATGTGAAGCCACAACCTGAAGCAGTAGCATTATCTGAGRGGGGCAGGATGGGTGTTTTGGTTGTTTGACTGGTTTTTGGGGGGGGGGGTTTGAGGTTTTTTTGGTGGGTGAGTTTCTAAAGACACTATTTCATCAGCAGGTTTCATGGTGATTTGATAGCATTAGAGGCTCAGATAATTCAGTTTGAACAGAAAGGCATTGATCTACTCAGTCTCCCAAATATGACCCTCAGTGTTGAACTTGCACGTCTGCTGATCAGATACATTTTGATTTGCTTACATTTCTCCTATGACTTTGCTTATGTTTATAGTAAAGTTTCATGAAAACAGTTCTACCAATCCCTTCAAGGCAAAAAAAAAAAAAAAGAGAGAGAAAAATCCTTATCTTTCATACTGTCAGATTCGCTAGGCAATCACTGTGTTTTCAGTAGTATACTCCAAAACCTGGCCCAAAAATAAGACAATTACAAGATCCTGCTATATTATATGCTAATTTATTCCTCAAGGAAGGCATTTTACTCATTGTCACTTCCCTTTTTATCTTTAACAACTTCCATAATTTAATTGTGGGTTTGGTTCCTCATTTGTACACATGGCTTGAGTGCAATCTTCCCATAYGCAAGAATTTCTTTGTATTTTTATTTTGTCAAGTGACAATAAAAGCAATGAGTTCTATCTGAATTAGAAGCTTCCTTTTATTTTTTAGTTTGAAACCTACAATCCAGTAAGATCTCTTGACAGACACAAAGACAGATAAGGAGAGCTTAATGATATCTAGATAAATCATACMTGTAYRTATATATATATGTAYATATACACCAGCATTGTGATGCAATGTATCCACCTAGCCTGTGATTTGTGCCAGGTTAGTCATGTATCCTGTGTATCTATTTGTTACACAAYGCAAGGCTGGCCTTGAAAAGGGGATTGGAAGGTCTCTAAACATGTGTGCATTTAGGAAGAACTATGAATATTTATTACAATTATTAATATATTACTATTTTATGTGGAAAAAATGTTTTTCTTAGGGTTCTTTTACCTCTTATGGCTGAGCAAAACCAGGAAAATCTGCCAGCAGCTGGAGCTGTAGGTGTATGCAGTAGCTCACATTAAAAGCTCTGGAAATACCTATGTATTTTATTATAAAATAACTTTCTTGGAACTACAGCCTCACATGTTAAAAAATTAAATTGAGCAATACAGAAGCAACATTAAATCTTWAAAGGATTACTTTCAAAAGAGAGCTCAGAGGGGTTTTCTCCTTGAATTTGCTTTGTTTGCAGTCAGTGACTGCACTCCTCCATAGCAATATTTGTCCTCTGAGTATAGAGCCCTCAAGGGTTTACCAAGCCTGCTCTCCCTCTGGTGCTGATGCTAATGTATTCACACACTCAGGAGACAAAAGAGAAACACATCTGATGGCACACCAGAGGCAACATTTCAATGTGTCAAACTCCTTTTCCCAAAGACTTCTTTGCAATTCTTGGGAACCAACTCTTGCACAAGTACTACATGGGCTGATACCTTTAAGATGCTCAGTGCTCTTCAGCCCTGCTGGAGTCAGTGGGAACTGAAGAGCACTTTTCTTCTAAGAGTGTGTAAAGCCTGGCCCAAGGGACACCTCAGAGTCATTACTAACACTGAGTCTGGAGTAATCTCTGCAAAATGTGGAGGTGCAGACAAGGCACACTTTCAGACACAGAGTAGGAGTGCTTTCCTCCACGTACAATCTGCCAGTTCTCAGCTCCTCAAGGCTCTCCTCAGTCTCTAGCTCAGTAAAACACTTGAGACAAGTACCTAAAGTTAGATGTGTGAAGATTCATGCTCAAATAACACTGATATGGGTAGTATTACTGTATTATTAAGATTTATTCTCTCTTCTATCCTTTCATAGCTAAAGTCTCCTCCACTTGCMTGAGACCCACAGAATAAGCTTGGAAAGCCCCTGGGAGCTGAGAATCCTCAGGAATATCCATCTGCATTTCTAGCCTTATCTGTCCTGTAAACACTTTTGCAAACAAAGCATTGTTCACTTTATTCTCAAGGGGGAAAAATAGGTCGGTAAAGTGGCAAGATAAGGCTTTCCACCTTTTTCTTTAGGTCTTCTTTTTTTTTTTTAATAAATTAATTTTCTACAACTGCTATATTCTATTTTTACCAAAATATCTTACTGATTTTTTAATATAAACTGCTTAATTTCAGCTACAGGCTTCTCAATGTCATTAGCCTGTTTAATACTATTTTGATTTTAATGTGTCAGTGTAAATCAAAAGCAATCTGGATATTTGAGCCATTATGGCATCTTCATTGTTACCCTAAGCAATTATTTACCATATTCTCAGATTGGTTTTTTTTAAGCAAATATTTTTTGCTTTGTCTCTAGGATGTTCCTGCAGCTTGTTGATTAAACTACAAGTTACAAAGTTTGACTCCAAGCCCTTGGGGTGCTCTGATCCCACACTGAGCAGATCAGAGCTTTCCAAAATAAGCTTGCTAACGTCAGAACCTCTTGTTGCTAAGAGAAGAAGCTAGTGTAGCCTGGTAAAAGCACGTTGTTTCAACAAATCCATTTSAACTGGCAGCCAACCTGTCCAAAGACAATGCAAGCAGCTTTAAGCASTACATACCAAATTGTTACATCAGCCTGTTTTACTGAAGCAAGAAAATATTGGAYGGCTATTGAGGAAAATAGCAGGGGGGCAAAACCCCTATTTTCTACTTACAGAGATTGGAGAATGCCTATGTGTTCTATCAGTCAGAAAATTAATGGAAGTGAGAATGACCTACCTCAGGCTAATAATGTACAGTACATGTAAGTTCTTAAAAGAATTTCCAATTAAGCTTCTTTTTATTACCACACTAACCAAAGGCTCCACTACTGCATGGTACATTACTTTTGAGAATAAAAATATTAATTTAAAATAGAGGTTTGTACTCCCATTCCAGCTAGGAGGAATGCTGCACAATACTGTYCCTCATTTAGGAGCATCACCTATATTCATCCATACTTCAAAATCTATACAATTTACATTCAGCTGGTGGACCACTCAGATGATTCTCTGCACTGTGGTCCTTTATTTCTCTTCAACTGCTAATCTATGAAAATGAAACACCCTGCAATCTTCCATTCTRACCTTCTTAAAGACACATGCAGACATACATACATGCCTGAGAAGATGAAATCAGAGTAAAATATAAGAGAATTCTTAGTCTTCACAGATTACAAAATTACATTGCTACATGGATAGGAATTAAAAACTTGTGACTTTTTCAAAGGTTCAAAAATTTTACAAATAAATGGTAGGTAACATAGGTTTAACTAATGGCAGTAGAATACAGCCTATTGATTCTTACTGTGTCACAAGATAAAGCAGAACTGAGGCTCCACAGAGTGAAAATATCCAGTGAGTTTCAGCATGAGAAATATACTTTAGCAGGAAAACCACATTTGTAAGTTTGATTCCTTTGTCATGTATTTTATAGAAACAACTTACATATCTGTGGGTCTGGCTTTATTTTTCTGTGCAAAACTACTGTGTCTTGAAAATACTAAAATTTCAAAAACAAAAGAAGAGCAATTCTGCTGGTTTGTGTGTCCTATCTTTGCTTTCTTTTTTTTTTTCTTATTCAATTTCTTGCATTTCAATTCCCTTTAAATGAAATTTAATTTCCAGGATGAAATTTCATCTTTTAACAACCAATTTGCATAGCCTTTATGGATACACATRCATTTATACATTTAGACCAAAATCATTCTGTTTTAAATCCCTAAAGTTAAAAGAAAATATCTGTGCTCAAAAGAGATAAAGAATATTCCAGTTTTAGAAAATAGATCTTCATTCAAAATCTCATATTTTAGTGCTATTTTTATTGGCTTAGGAGAGCTGTGAATCCTCTCTCATGGAACACACACAACTGAGACAATTCAGGAACACTGTCTCAGTGTAGGGCTTATATGTATGATCATGCTACTTGTTACAAGGAAAAATAGCATCAAAACCACCCCAAATGACTGCTCTTATTTTCAGCCAAYACTGGAAGGCAAAATCAGTTTTTCATGACCTCCAACTAATTTCCCTGGTTCATAGAGAGACTTGGGATTTCTTTCCATTAGATGGAAAAGCTGTTCAAATAGAGCTTCCTGCTCTCTGGGCCTCATTCATGTTCCCCCTTTGTGGTTCTCCTGATTTTAAGACTGAGCACCAAACTCTGCCTTGATTTTCTCAGTTATTAAACTAACTTATTAACATTAAATCTGCAAGGTCCTGTAGTGGAAAACTCTATGYTGGCATAGTGTACTGTTATCTAGTACAATGAATTGCAAAATAATTGTCCCTTAAATACAAGTTTAACTGATCTTTTGAGATAACTTGCAGCATATATCAGAGTGAGACTCTAACTATAGATAGATATAATAGAAAAAAATTTTGCAGGGTTTTATTTCAAGTTGTTATAGACAAGACRTTGAAGGTGAAATGCACCAGTTACACAGTCACAAGGCAAAGGTTTAATGTCCCTCTAATTAGGAACATTCTGTTAATGTACCTGAAGGAGGAAATGCTGTTCAATGGAGTAAACATTAATCTGGGCCTCAGGAGACTGCAGCTCAGCTCCCTGCTTTTCCAGGTATCTCCTCTGTGGCTGTGTATGAATCATATRTATATGCAGATACCTGACAGGTATTTCATTGTCTGCTGTTAAAATGTTGTTTAATCTCAGTCAGTTGCTGAAATCAAATAACTAAAAAATAACTCTGTGAAAATKACCAAGGATGTTTGGTATCTCAGAATATTCCCCATCCTACTTAAAATGACTATCTATATCTATAGCATTGCTTACAAATGTGTCTTTGGTATTGCCACATGCTTGACCTGCTTTAATATAAAGCTCATTTCTTTCAAACCCTTATTCTGCTACTTACTTATTCTTAAATCCTCATGTCTGTGTATCAGAACTAAAATCTTCCATGCTTTATCCATTCACYTAGAATATGGGATTACTTTAACTGAATTGTTACAAGAATAAAAGCACTTCCATCTGAGAAATTTGTATTAATCAAGTTTAGGTGCTGAAATCAATGCACTTCACTTTTGAAGAGTGTATGTGAATATCTAATCAAAACTAAGCACTAAAATTCAGGGAATTTAAAAACAGTCCACACAAGGTAACTATCTGAAACATTCAAACAAAGCCAGTAGTAGAGGTTTTTGAATAAATCAAATTCTGTTGAATGGAAAAATACAATTTTTTTTTTCAAAAAAATAGAATATATTACTTCATAGAATTTTCATGAGAAGAAAATAGACTAAAWAATTTATTTGATTCAGCTTTATTTGATTGTCTTCACAAAGTCTTATTACAGAGGTTGAATGTGAAAATACTATATGCAGAAGGATACACCCCAAAACAAATATACTCTGTGTACTCATCAATGTGCAGCAAYGACATTCTTTCCAAAATGAGTCTCTGGAAAAAGTGTTACAGATCCTGAAAAACATGAAGTTTAAAAGAAGTCATAGCCTCATGTTTCCACATTTTTGAACTTTAAAATTCACAGTTCATRTCTTCAGTAAAAGCTTTCTTTTTCTGTTTCAGAATATGATTTTTAAATTGCAATTTTTATKAAAAAATTGAAATACTTAGCAGAATTGGAATTCAGGACCTTCAAACAATCAAAATGAAATATTTTATTGATCARTTACAATTTTCTGTTTAATTACTGGAGCATGCAAATGCTTGGAAATTTTATTTATTGTCTTGCAGGAAATATTTACTTTAGACTTGAAGTATGGAAGAGATTTTCTCCCTACTTTGCCTTCCTAATAACAGTCAAAATTGATGATTTGTTTTTTTTTTTTTCACCAGGAAATACCAAGTTTGATTTATTTGGCAGCTGGCATTCAAATGGCAGTTTAAATTGCAGCCTATTGCACAAATTTTGGAAAAGCATGTCTACCTTTGTCAATGTTCCCTTTCCTAYAACAGACTAAAATTTAACACATGTGAGTTAACAAGAGAAGTCTTTCTCTGTTCCTTGTCAGCATTTYATACCAAAGTAGGAWATATTAGYGAACATTTACTCTGGGYTAAATTTGTTCAGCTGTGGCTRCGTCAGGCAAAACAGAAGAATCAGGACCCTTTTATCATTGTGCATTACAAGGCATGGAGTTTGCACTGTAACTTCATTCCCCACCACCTCTATAAGTACCAACTCTGTTCCTTACTTGTGTTCACCTGCTTTTTAATTAGCACCTGCAGCAGCTCTGTTCTCACTCACCCCACTGCACGTTGCCCATTGTTTCCACAGCACATCCTACGCAGAAATAATTTTGTCACTACATCATTACACCTCCTTCCCTTGCAGGGAATCCAGGCAAAAGTCACCTGCTTAAACTGATGTTATTCTTGGGGAACAAGAACTATTTATTTTCTTTTTAAAAACATTACAACTTGTCACACAAAAGTCTTGCATATCCAATATCAGTTTTGCAATGTGAAGATCAGCATTAGGGGTTGAAAAAAAAAAACCACACAAAAAAACCCCAGAAACAAAGAGTTTTCTCTTAGGATCTCATTAGCAAGTATGCTAAACTACAGCCAAAGGTTTTGAAATGTTCCCACTGTTGAAACATATAATTTTGCACTAGGTGGATTTCTGGTAAAGTCACACCAACCCTGTTATGTTGGGGTGGTTGCTCCTGATGAGGGGTTCTTTTACTTTTCTATGTTGCATCACATTTTGTGTAAATCACATGCACATACAAACACATGTCACACTCACCCATGAGCCCAGCTACTCATGAATAACTTAACTGAGAAGTAATTCAGCAAACTCCAAAAACTTTCAGAACTTCAGGGGAGTCTGATATTTGGTCACATTTTGAACTGTAGTAAGGAACACTGTTTTCTTATGCATTTCCATACAGTGGAAGAACTGTGTTCCTCTGAGTCTCTGCCTTATGACAAACATCCTGTCATAGAGTGTATTTTCCTCAGATTCCCAGATAGGTGTGCACATGTACATATATGAGTGTATGTCTACAGGAAGTGCACAGAGTGATAATCTGCCCAAATACTATTTAAAWCATTAATTTTGATTAGAAATTATAAATTACATGCAAAATGGGGCATTTAAAAATGTCACAATGGCTTGATTTTTCCTCTCCACATGTCTTATTTAAGTGAAAATACTGAATATTCTGTGATTTTTCTTAATCCCCTGAAGTCTGTAATTCTGTTTCTACCTGATCACTTATGTCTCTTTAAAGCAAGTAGGATAGGATGCTAAACACTACCCAAACAAAACTATCACATATCACTATCATTTTGTGGTCATGCTGCAGAGTTGTAAATAATTTCACCAAAGATGGCAAGGACTTCTTATACAGTCATACACTCTTAAAATCAGAGTATTGCAGTCTTCACAAGACACAGTAATGGAAAATTATGGTGGGGAAGAAACTGTGATCAAAATTGCTAAACTGAATATACCTACAAAAAGAACAAGGAGCAAGGTTTATTGTTTGTATTTTTCATAACATATTTTTCATAACTGAGCCATATCCTTTGCTTCACAGGGTGGGTTTGTGCCATCAGTAGTACATCACTGGTATATCAGCTAACTTCTGTGCTGTTTACTGATATTTTTAAGAAAGGACTGTGCAACTGATCCTTGTTGAATAGAACAGTCACAATTAGTTTACTTAAGTGGAAAAACAGAGTTAAGACTAAGAAAAAATACATGCAATTTAAGAGCAAAGACATGTCCAGAAAATTGCCGAGTATTTGAGATCAGAGCTTTCAGCACTGCAATATACTTAAAAAAATCAAAAAGCCTGCTGAGGGGAGTAAATATGCAATAGAAGTTAACTGCCATATATTTATATGCAAAATCCACAGACATTTGCAAAGTAGAGATGATGTTGCATGTTTGCAACTCAACAACAATCAAATATTAGTTTCACAGTATGCTTTTTCTAATAACATTCCTGAGGATTAGCATTAAAGGATTTCTGTCAATGAAGTAGTTAGTTGAAGCTCAAGTTGGTCATACGGCATAAATATGCCGTATGATTCTATTTAATTTTTTTAATATTAAATGAAAATAAATGTAGAGTGAAAATTTTCATGAATTTGGAATTTACCAGTTGAAAACAATGCCTTTAGAATGGGAAAACTCCATTCCATTTCCTGTCCTGATTCTTGTTCCAGCTTGCACAGAATATTTAGTTCCAATGATTGCACTACTTAGCAGATACATTCCTGCCCAAGAAAYCAGGCCAAGCGGTGAGATTAAATCTTTATTTAAATTATAAGATAAAAATAGTGCCATGTGCATATTTTTCCTCCATACCCCATGGTATTAAGACCTAGATATCAATCTTTGTAACAATGAATCAGTGAAAGAACTCTAAAATCCTGTTGTGAAAACACACATCATGTGGTCACAGTCACAGAACGGCTGGGTTTGAAAGGGGCATCTTGTGGTCATCTATTCTAATCCCTCTGCTCATACAGGGCCACCTAGAGTTGGGCCATATCCAGGACCATGTCCAAACAAATTTTAAATATCTATTAAGAACGAAGACACCACAAGCTGTCAGTCTGTGCCAATGCTCAGTCACCATCAAATTGAAAAGTGTTTCCTGATTTTCAGAGGGAACCCCTGGTGTTTCATGTTGTGTCCATTTTGCAGCACCAATGCAAGGAAGTCCTGTCATTTTTGTATACAGCCTTGGGAATGACAGCTTCAGTTATCATCAATCAGAGGAAAGAATACAAAAAATACCAATCTGTATTTGAGAATAATCTCAAATACAAAAGAAAAATAATCTACTTTTCTGACCAGTAACAAAATAAAACACAATGGGAACAAAAGTAATTTATATTTGTAAGACTTATAAGCTTAGATGCACAGAGAATTTAGCATTTTAAGTGGACTTGATTGATTAAAAATAATGTCCCAGTGATTAGTCAAGACCTGTACTCCGAAAATTCACACATGGTATCTATAGAAAATATATTAGCAACACATCTGGGAGACTAGCTCTTAATACAATATTTCTTGGAAGAGTTATGCTGCAAATGAAATGCATTAGATCTTGCTGACTCTTAGAGTGCACAATGAAAACTTCTGAGGAACAATTCAACGTTCAATCTGTTACATCTTTTGGTCACACAATCTGGTTTCTGCATTGTGAATGGACGAGGACCTTCAGGCCTAAAATAAGATGCCTTGAACAGCAGTGCAATAATTTCACAATTTATGGCAACCACAATTGACTACAAGATACTCGCACACACAAAGATGAGAAGTTTTCTGTCAAAAAACAGCAAACTGTTCTCCAGTACAATAATTGCATCTACAGAATGAACTCACAATTTCAAAATGTCATTCAAATTTCTCTGTTATGTCTGAAAAACTTGTGGAAGAAAATACATCTAGCACCTGTGGGTTTTTTTTGACATAACAGACTGCTCTACAGAAGCTATGAATTACAAAAAATTTTACAGGCAATTTTCCTTGTTCCTTCAGTCTCAATACGGTTTCATTTGGTCTGAAAATTTACTGATATATCCAGGCTCCCTTTAAAAAGAAATAGTTTGGGCTGTTCTAGTTTTTAGGACAGTGTTTTACAGCTTCCCTATGAAGTGTTTTGTGGATGTGCTTCGTATTTTAGTTCTGCAGAGTCATAAATACAGGAAGGAAAATGATAATGTAAAAATCCATGGATTATGGACATATTCCTACAAACTTTCTGCTGGTGAGTAGCAGAGCTGACTGCTGTGACTAGCAAAAGATGGGTATGGTTCTCCCAGGTTGCAGCCATACTAAATGGTGCAGTTTCATGCTGTCTGTATGAAAATAGTTTTGAACCAGTTACCTTGGCCAAAGGAAAAAGAAATTTTATTTTCATGAACATAGAGTCCAGCAATGAAAAACAAAAAAAGTCCATAGAAGCCTATATGTAGCACCCCAAATGTAAAAAAMCACATCTCCTAATCTCCTCACAGATTGCTGATGGGCAACTATGTAAGTAAAGTATAACAGTTTTTGTTATTTTACTGTTTGGGAGGACCATTATTTTCTTTCATTATTTTCTTACTGTTCTTGCAGTGACAAATTATTTGGATAAGAAGAAAGGGGAAAACAAAACAAAAAATTGATTTTATCTTAGAGTATTTCCTCATCTATGAAAATGTTGTAACTAGTTGCTTATTCAGGCAGAACACATTTTATCTCTCCCTGTTTAAATTAGTGGTATTAATATTTATTGGGTCAGCTAAATATATAATTGCATAGTGTACAGATCTACCCARTGTTTAGGGTTTTCTTTTTATTTAAGGAAAATGAATTATACCTTCACTAGTCCTGTAGCACTGTAGATTCATGTTCCCTTCACACCAGTGAGTTAGGGAGGTGTAAGATTCATTGTTTCTCCAGAAGAGCTAAGTATTTCCATATTTCAAGTCTGTGAAGCTTCATGGATGAGCAAACAAGAATAATCACTGCTGCACACACATTTGTGTCAGACAGAATTATGGATACATATTTCTGCTGCTGAAATCTTTATTTTTTAATGTGCCAGATTATTAGATCATGCACAAGGCAAAGTACTTGAATTAATATCTAGTAAGCCAAAATAATTGTGACCGTTGTTCCCTCTTAGAGGTCTGTTTGCCGGATTTTACTGTTCCTGAATTATAGCTCTCATCAGAAAAAGGCCATATCAATCATTTCAAGGTATCTCCTAAGGAAATGAATTTGCATATTACCACAAGAACAGCTGAACAGATTTAGAAATGATCGTTTTGGGGACTAGGTTAGTTGAAAAGGGTTCTGAAAAGTGGAGGCCACCATTTTGTGTCTGTGTAAAGCAAAGAAACACAGAGGGTTCCACTGGAGCAGCACAGAGGCTGAAATGAGCTTTTTGACTACAAAGCAAACAAGTAAACAAACAGAAAACCCAAACAATCATTTGCATGTCCCTGTTCAGAAATGCCTCCCAGCTGCATGTATTCCTATGGGAGCTTCTTAGAATGTGTGGAATGGAAAAATTAATTAGTGTTTTGTTTAGGTGTTTGCTTTGGACTTTATTGTTTATAAATAAACCAATCTATTTGTTTGTTTATTCCTTAGTGTACTGTGCCTTAGAGCAAAACCTGATAAAAATGTTTTAGAAATTAAGTRTATCTGTTTCTATTAATACTAAACATACTTTATAGCAGTTACTAAATCAATTAAGATTTAGCAGATAACTGTTTCAGACAGAAA
Organism: Alauda arvensis; assembly: GCA_902810485.1. Lineage (NCBI taxonomy): Eukaryota > Metazoa > Chordata > Aves > Passeriformes > Alaudidae > Alauda > Alauda arvensis. The sequence continues at coordinate 202,918 of CADDXX010000042.1, forward strand.
AAATTGTGGGATGGTTTAATAATCCTGTACTAAACGATGCAATTCCATTAAATTATGTGGAAAATGAACATAAGGAAGGTAGTCAGCAGACCCCAATGTAAAATTTTTCATACTTTAAATCCAAGCGTAGAATTTTTTTTGTTTTTTAAAAGAAACAATAGGTTTACTATGCAGAGGTCATTTTTCATTAAAATGCTACRCATGTTTATACCTACTGCACGTGGATTAGAGGTGTTCTGTTGTGTRAAGAAGATAAAAATCATACTGACTGAGGATTTTAAAAAAATCTGTCATACATATAAGGCACAGACTATGAGTCCATAATAATATGCATTGCCATGAAAATGTTGTAACAGCTGTGAGGAGTTGTGCTGCCAGTTTGCCAAATGAAAAAACAAAACCTATTTCAAAGCACAGAAGACTGGAAAATAGAGCAGGCTCTGGCATGCACTATGCATCACATTTTATACTAGGATTGGTCAAATGGGTACTTGCTCTTACTTCATACAAATGTCACTGAATTAAGATTTCTGAAGCAGTGAAGTAAAGAAATGATAGTCAAGTGCATGTAGACTCACAAGTAAGAATATTCAATATTCATTTCCTACAAAATTACTGAAATGTGCATATGCCAGTTCACAGCAGCAGGAAAGATGCTGAACTTTTACTATGCCTTTTCCTCTGAAAAATTTCTTTGGACATAGATTGAAATTTGTAATTCTGTTTTGCTTCTGTAAATGTCATTTAATATGGCAATCACAGATTATTACCTCTTTTTTCTGGTATTGTTTTTACCSTTAGGGGTCAGAATATCTCAATTCAGTCAGAAGTACTGTAGAAAATTGTCTGGTATCACATTTTGCTGTATTTCAAAATAAAGAGTAACAGCATGAAATACTTATCTTAAGCACTTTCAGAGAAAGATAAAGCAAGAATGCCGGAAATCCAAAKAAATGCACCAAATAAACAATACCACACTATCACTGCAACAGAAATATCATATGTTTATCTGTATATAAATAAAAGCATGTAAATGTAAGCATGAATGTATGTAGAATGGAAGGGAACTCTGGAGGTCCCAAATCTGTGAAGTTCTGAAGTGGGTGTGGTTGCTCTGGCTTCATCCAGCCCGGGTTAGTGCAGCTTCATGGGTGCAGAGTTCAGATCTCTCTAGCCTTATGTTGTTAACCACTCTGCATGTATAGATATGTATTTATTATTCATCTGTTATTGAAGTATAGCACCCTCATGACAAAGAAAAGTGGTCATTGTCATTGGTATTTGCTTTATAATACAATGTTAATTTGTACAGAGAGTGCTTAACTCCCTGTGATACAAACTGAAGAAGCTAATAGACACGATGTAGGGAATTCTTTCTTTCTGTAGTTAGAGTGGAAGGATTTGACCACAGGAGATTGTACTGMTATTTTCCCAGRTACTGACAAGAATGAAAGCTTTGTAATCAGCTCTTTTTATCTAGCACTGTATGATATCATATTCATTGCAAAACTGGTCTCCATTATCACAAGGGCACCTTGAAATCCRTGTTCCTCTGAGCTAAAGAAGTCCCTGCATTATACTAGCTGCAATCTGGAGCAATAGTCCAGATATACATACACACAAAAAATGTCTGGGACAGTCTAACCTGGATTCACATTCATGGCTTAAATGAAGGCTATTTTTGTTCAAATTGCCCATCAGTCTATCTGTGTGCACAGTAGAAGAAAATAGAAATAAAGGAAAATAATTAAAAMGAAACCCAGAACAGTTATATAACATACAATTTGGGGGGTTAAAWATGGTCTTGATCCCTAAAACTTGGGGTTTGCATGGTCTCTTTGAAGGGGCAGAGTGGAAATTTATCTACACATTATCAGTGTGTAGGTGTCTGAAGACCGTGATGAAAGGGAATATATTTTTAAAACAACATGCTGTCAAAACTGGCATATGCAATTTGATCAGGGACTATTTAATTACAAAGCCTTATGACATACACTAATACAAAAATATCCATTAGAGTGATACTATCCTCTTCTTAATTCATCAGGATGGCAACAGTTTTTGCCTAAAGCTTTCTGAATAGTTTCCACTACAAAGTTAATCATGTTTATCATCTATTTCAGAATTAGCTGGATTTGTATTATATTGTAACACAAATGTTTTCAAAATATTTTGGAAAGCATTTCAAAAGACAAACTTAATCCAATTCAGTCTGCCAGAGTATCCACATGCTGAACCTTGAAAAACCACATTACTGCATGAGTCAAGTTTCTCTCATCCTTTCACCTAATTTTGTTCTCTGATTTTTATGCCAGTTATAAACTTATAAATATTTAGAGTCAGTGCAATGTTTAATGGAAAATCAGTTTTCTATTCTAGTAGATTCAGTGATTCTTTTATACACACACAGAGTAAAGCAAATCCTCCACATAAACACACTTTAGATTTGGTGAAAGTACAAGGTATAGTTAAAAACTTGGATGACTTAAGCACACTCTGAGTACACTATCACTTATTATTTTTCTTCTTGTGACTAGAAGAGGACATTTAGAAGTGTCAAGACCAAATGGTTCTTTTTGCTTTTTCTCTCAGGCAGCTGCAGAATTACACAAGGAGAAAAAAAATTGAGTGTGTTATATTGAGAAATGGGCATGTTTGTGCATGAAGTTCAAACAAAATATGCTGGCAACACAGAACAAAGTTCACCAGCTAATTCCAAATACATTCTTTGGGTAATTTTTTCAGAGGGCAGTGATCACAGAGTTAGTATAATAAAGGCTCTTTCAATAAGTAAACTTCTAAAGGAACTAAGAATTCCCTTCTCTTGAAACATAGAGGCAATGCCAAGCCCCTGCCAGCACACTGCCTTTCTGTGTGTCTGCTATGTTCTGCAYGCCTGCTACTCTGCTCCATAAGTTTTCCTGACCTGCTTTCTTTCTGTTTGTTTGGGTCTCCTGTGCAATTTCTTTCCTCTTCCTGACATGCCTTGGAGAATCTATTCTGTCAGGCTTGTCCTGATTCCTGCTAGGGTTCCTTTGAATAACAAGGATTCTCCTCATACCCTACTTCTGAAGGGCAAGTCATATGCAGACTATTTTGAGCTGGTGGAGTGCTCTCGTTATATTTCCAGGTCTATAGGTGTGRTCTGGGAAGTAAATGTATCTGGCACTGCCAGGATCAGGATATGCAATTTAGATTAACCCCCTTGAAGACCACAGAAAAAAAAAACTGCATTAATGCAGAACCCCAAAAGGAGAAGGAAGCTTGGAGATGTCCTCAAATGGTAAGCCACRACAATAAAAATTAGAGAATGTGACTGACGCCATCAGGATTAAGTCCCACTGAAAATGTTGATATTACAAAGAAAAGTTAGAGTTAGGTTGGAGAGGTGTATCAAAATGTGCAAATTTATACTAATAAAGTTTACTCTGGTACTAAAGTGGAAGGAATAATGCATGGAAGTATGTATGTACTTAAACAGTCACCCTCACATCTTAATAGGATGACCATGAACTGGTCTATCTCATACCTTTGATGTGGTCTACCTGCTTATACCACACAGCTATTTTCTAGATGACAATCTACACATCATCATTAATTCAAACTTTCCTCTATTTTTCAGTACATTTTTATATATTCTAAATGTACTGTTTCTTAGGTCTTCCTGTTTTAATCCATGCAATAATAGTTAGACCTAAAAAAGAGTATCTGGTGGTATAGGTCCACTCTACATCTACAAAGAAAACATAAAGCCAAAACACATACGCAAGAAATGGAGAATAGCTCCACAAAATGCTTTTCAGTAATTCTCCAGAGAATAGCCATAAAAAGCATTAAGTGTAGTGATGGGTGAACACAGCTGTGGATTCTTCTGTGATCCTGTATCAAGGGCTGTTCKGTGGATAATCCTGTTAGAAATGCTCTTTGGCCTGAGCTAGCATGTGCCAAGTTTCTGCATCAATCATGACATTCTGCCTTGCCCAGATAGAAGCCAGTCAACAGCTAATGCGATTACATGGCCAGGATAGTTTTTAATAGGAAAATGGTTTAGAAACTTGCAATTGGATTTGAACTGATAATTCCTTGATTGAAAGGTAGCTTTTCATGTACTGATGCTGAATGACTATTTCTAGCAATGAAAACGGAAAAAAAAAAAAAAGTCTGTATTTCTCTTTTTTCTTTTTTTTTCTTGCATCTTCAGGTTGTTAAAGTATTTTTCACTTGGTTTAGAAGTAATTTAGAAGTCAAACATTTCTCTGAATACAAAGAAAGATCCATTTGGATGCAGTGGACCTACGCTGATTGTCAAGGTATTTACTGTAAATGGGCTGTGAGCTTTGCAATCCACATTGCAGCTCTATTACAACAGTCAAAGATATCCATGAAAGTGTAATGACAATATAGTGAAGATTGTCCTACTTGCAGCTGAAAATTTCCTATTAACTACATGTGAAAATTTAAAATATTATACSTTAGTATTTGTATTGTATTTCATTGTAGCAGAATTAATTTTATCTCAAGACGCAAAATTCATTACCTTAGACTACAGGCTGAATGCAAATCCACTAATTAGCTAATTATTTTCCCATTTCATTCAAATGAACATCAACTTCTTAAACATCAACTTGTTGACTGATTTCCCTGTCACCTCTTATTCTCCCCATCATTTTTTCTGAGTTTACTATGGAAAGACAGGAAAGCAGACCCAAAGTTTTGTCTTCTGAACCCGAGGGTCTACACCAACATTGAGTTTTAACCGTCTCACTGATCCAGCACAAAGTGTAAACTCTGTTGGATCATTTAGAAGGCCGTGTAAATCCAGAAGAAGATGCAGTATGAAGATGACCCAAGCAGAAACATACAGAGCCTACATTTGTCTATTTTCTTTAGCCTATCACAAACAGCACTTTAAATGGAAAATCTTGGAACTTTTCCTGGGTCATTTTACTACAATTTGTCAGTTAGCAAGTACTAGATAATTTCAATTAATCAATATTTAATATTTTTTAGTCTCTCTGCAATTGTAAGCRCTTTCATTTTACCCACATTTCTAGCCATGAGAAGCTCTTAGGGAGTTAGCTGGCTGCCTGTAGTCTGAGGAGCTTTAGTGAATGCAGGAGTCCTTACATGTCCTTAGGCTGACATTTGCTTGCCTCTCAGTAAATCCAGGCTATGGTAGAACATTGTGGCTTCTCTGCAAYGATACATACAGGAAACCCCGCATATTAGGTTCCTTTCCTGTCTCAGGTTGCATTTATCTGTTGGTCTTTCATCACYGGAGAAAACTAGAGCTGTTGCTCTATGGGTGGCTTTCTATCCCTTGGACATCTCGGCATTCCTTGCTCTGCTACTTCTATTAATACTTCTTTCTTCAATGAGTTTGGGACAAGAATCTTTTTACGTGCATTTTTATGCAGGGTTTTTAATACTATTTACTAGGTTCTTTTTTTAACTACTGCAATTGAGCTTATTGTTGGCAAAGAGGCTGGATTTTTTTTGCATTGAAAACTGATGTACTCATAATCCTTTTTTTTGAATAATTTATTGAGACAAACCCCAGGAGTACCTTAAAAAAGCACCTTTTGTGAACATACCACACCTTCTTCCACAAATGCTGATTACTCTCCGTACAATCTCATTAGTGTATCTGAGCCATCTGCAGTGCCAAAGTAATGTAGCACCAAAGATTCAGCCAAACACTTGTCAACTCTAAGTGTTTTTGTTGATTTGTATCAGACCTCAGATACGTTCAAACACGGCTGATGAAAACGGGTTACCTCTTCATAAGGAGGGGAAGGTAGCAGCAATGTGCAAGGCTTTTCTTCCCAGAACGTTGCTGGATGTTGCCTCAAGGTATAATGGGAGAAATTCAGGCTCAGACTGGGTGGGTAGGGCTTAAGRGTGGAATTCATCATATTTAAACCTCATCAAAAGTTTCAAAGGGCTGGTTCACATCCAAGAACTCTCAGTTTTGAACTGTGCCAAAACAAAACGGGGATCTAAAAATAAGACTCTGCATTGCGTCTAYGATCATCTCCCTTGTTCTATTTTTTTCCCAAATAAAATTGCAATGATACAATCCATCAGGAAACAAGGAAAATGAAGGAGTTTTTTAGACCCTTTCCCAATGAACAAAGAGGTGATTCAAATGAGAAAGGGTAAGGAGACAACTGATTTACAGTCCATATAAGCCAAAGGAAGAAAGAAAATTAGTCCATCTATCATCCTGGCTTTCATAATTTGTTTATTAAAAAAAAACCAGAGAAACAACGAAACAAAAAAAACTCCTCTAACTAAATTAGGTTGGTTACTGAGGATGGCTGTTTCCTAGTTCATCTTAATAATTTTTATTTTCTTAATTAATTTTGAGACTATTAACATTAGCTTTAATGTTGAGGTTCCTACTTCTTTGTAATCAGATTAAGTTATTCCAATGYCTTTCATGTGTTTTCTAGTTCTCCTTTCAACTGGTTTTATAACTGCTTGCTWCTATTTATATTTGTCCTACCACAAAGCCAATGTCACTAGGATACTTCTGTTCTTGCTCATAATAAATGTTAAATCTGCTATTTTTGGAAAGAGGTTCAGCACCATTTGTGCTGACTAATTGCTTTCATTTCTTTCATCTTGTCTTCCAGTTTCCATCTCTTTTATTTTGCATTAACCCCTTACATTCYCTGGATGGACATCAAGTGGAGCCAGGCTATCACAATGCTGACAGCTCCTTAACAATAGCTGGAAATGCTGGAGTATTTCTATGTCACAGGCTGCAAAAAACACCCCCACTTTCTTGATCTGGCCACATTCACAGATAAGCTGTGATGAGTTCCCATGTTTTTCTTTCACACTACTTGTTCCAGCCTAATTGAGCAATGGCAGCAGGGAGACATTTTTCTCTTAGCACTCATCAAGATGTAATAACAGTGATCCTATTGTTAGGCAGGCAAGCCTTGCTTTTGTTGGCACCAATAAGAGTTTTAATGTAAACATCAGCCTCAAATGACAATATACTCATACACAGAATTCTACAATTCATTCTATATACAGATTACAAAAATGTCTAAAAGTAACAATGTATCTTAAGTTTTAATTCTGTCACATGATTCTGAGATTGACAGCATTTCAAGTCATAAACTTAAGTTAGAGCRATCCTATAAAAGACACAGACATCAGAATACAAAGTGGTTTTCCCAGTCATGAAGCTTGTTTAAAKTTAATAGTGAAAAGAGCCAGAGCCTTGTCACAAAGAAACGGATGTAAAAATAGAGGTCAGGAACTTGGCTCTCTCTGYCTCTGCCTTGGCCAGAAGAACCAGTCCAGCAAAGACATGGAAACAGCTCACTCTTTACTCCTTCAAAGAACAAAGGGACAGAAAGGGTTACATTGGCATGTCACATGTAACAAAATACAGTGYCTCCTGTTCTTTGGTATTAGCTATCAGGCTTCATTTTATTTTACTCCAGGCTTGCAGGTGTACAAAGCACTCCAGGTACTCCTAGTCTAAAATACCTCTCAGCATGGTATATGCTGTCTCTACTCTACTTGTAATCAACAGATCTCAATAAAAGAGTTATCATGACTTAAATCTAACTATTAATTGTTTAATAGTACAAGTCTACCTTTTATATCTTTATATACAGGACAGATAATTTTAGGGGTAGTTGGAGATGGCAATAAGMTTTGGTATACTGGCCTTCTCTCTCCTGGTTTCAGAAACTGAATGGAATGAAAATGTCACTTGATATTTRGTCACTACTGTTGTTTTGATCCACCAGAGCAAAATTATATCACATTGAAATGCAAAGCCAGAAATAAATTCAAAAAGCAATTCTAAAATATCAAACGTATGCCTAACACAAGTTAATTAGACCCATGCTCAGACATAACAAACCTGATCACCAGTTACTGAGGTCACAGGACCTCCACTGAGCCAAGTGTCTGATTTTGCAGGTTTTGGTTCTGGTTTCCAGAGCCCTGTCCACAAGTATAGAAGTTTTTCAAAACRTTACTTAGTTTATTAAAAAAGTCATCAGTGGCCTGACAATAATTAGCCACAAGATCCACGGTATCATTAGCACCAGAGAGGTAGGTCATAATGATGTTCATTTTTCTATTCTCATAAAGCCAAGGGTGATGACTGCCAGATATAGCCTATGTACTTTGCCTAAGTCTTAGTGCCAGGGGAAGTTTATTATATGATTACAGACCTCAGCACATTGCTGCATTATGTCAGATGCTTTTTTTTTTAAATGCCATCTTCCAGATTCACAATTCATATTTAAAATGCCTCTAGTCCCAGTGTTGTAAAACATAAAATGACTGTGGAATCAATAAAGCAGTGTCTCTCCCAGTTTACAGTCTGGAACAATGGCTTGAAATAGCATAAATTGACTTGTATTTCCCGGAGGGATGTTATTGTTGAAGTCTGGTGACAATTCTCTTAACATCAATTATTCCACTGCTGATTCTACTATGTCACTACTAGGTAATGACCCACACTGGAGGTACCTACGGCTTTTGGAAAATGTTTGCTGTGGGATTTTAARGACATTCACTGCATTTCATGGTGCCTACCATACAATTTGGATGCAATTGGGCACTGTGTACCTGTTGTATTTAAATTGTCAATGATATCCATGTGCTTATACTGCACCAGAAGAGGTTTCTGCTGGGTCCAGAGAGACACCACATAAATCTTCCTCACCTCCGCAGAAAGCTTTCCAGCTTTCTGATATGCAGTGAATACTGCAGCATAAAGACAATGTGCCACAGTCATCTTTCTSTTTTCTGACAAATTTATGACCATGCTTTCCTCAAGAAAAGTTGAAAAGGTTATTCTGTGKTAGTGGGACAAAAAAACCCCAAACAAACCAGAAATTGTATTATTTACTAAAAACAAATGTTGTCACCTTCTTGAAAATCATTTAGTTTCACCYGTTTAACATAAGGAAAAGAGGGGGSAAGGAGGGAGCAAGCAATGTAGAATAAACTATACCYTRTCCTCTGAAAGTGGCATTTGGTACTCACTAASCATTTCTTGGTAGTGATACTYAGCAAGTCAGCTTCTGTCTGTTTATTGGTTTTCCTGTTCTATTGTTTCTGCTATCATGGTACTTTCAATCACTTTCTTTCTTCCCACAMAGTAAATTTACCAGCAGATGAATTATTCTGGCATGATGTAATATATTTATTTTGTTTTACTGTCCACAGGGTTTTGATGTAGCTATTTTTGTAACATGAATGAAATTGCATAACACAGAGTATTTTGGATCATTTGTCATGCCATATCCTTTGCTACCCTAATACTTGTGTTTGGTATATTTGGTACATTGAAGTAGTTTACAAGCTAAATATAGTCACCAAAAATGAAGTAGTGGTTCATGATGGGAGCAGACTTCTGGGATTACAGTTACAGTCCCATGGTAGCCACATTCCCAGAGGGCAGAGAGATGTTCAGATAAAAGAGGAAGGCAATATGCCTTGGAGAGGATGGATTTATACAGATTCCAGAGAACAGTTCTAYTTTTTTGCTAGGCTGTGTTTCTTATCTACCTGTATTGTCACAACAGCTCCATGGACCCGTCATGACAGATTTTCCCCCAATTGAGTCATAAGAAATTTTCAGGAAAAAGTAATATTGCATTCTGCAATGTTACGGCCTCCAGATTTCAGACAAGCTCTTCTATTCCCCTTCTCCACGAGACACTATCTTTTTGCTAGGCTTCTTTAATTTTATTTTCCTCATCTGCTCTCTTGCTTTCTACTTGTTTATACATTTGAAAGGAAATTTTCATTAATTTCTGCTACCTCTTCTTTCTATCAGTTATACTTTTCTTTCACTTTTTTTTCTTTCTGTTTTTACTGAGAGATTATGATGAGGGACTTTTTTCCCTACATGTACATCTAGATTGCTTTTCTCTTCCACGATGCTAGGGGGGCAGATCAAGGAAAAATAAAGGATAAAGAACACAACTGAATCAAAAATATTTGTTTTGCATTCATGAAGTGCTTATAAGAATAAAATCTTCCCACTGATTTAATAGTTACAATCAAGATGCACATCTCAAGTGCAACTAGTAAAAACTCTGTGACTRTTGCAATAAAGCTGCAAGAACAATACAAATCTGGCAGTAAGGCAAAATTACACTGCCAGACAGAGTGCTCTGGTGAAACTTGACTGAGAAAGCAGCTYTTAAAAACAAAATTTCCTCTTCAGCTTAAAAAAACCCAACAGCTGGATTGCAGAGAGATATTMATCAATGATTATTCATACTTTTCACAGGCAATTTTAGACTCCTGAATCGAAGGTCAAGGCAAAGAATAGTCCAGACTAGAAGAACTCAATGGAAAAAAATCAAGTTATGAAAAAAGACCAAGCAATTAAATTAAGATTACCTCTGCCATCTTGATTCTGCCTCCCATCGCACCATTTGCAATAGCATGGATGCTTTTACGTGTTCATTATTCTTTGGTTACATATAATGAATAATTGCAGTACATGGTGTACATGATTTTATTTAATAGAAAGAAAAGCAGTAATTTCTCAAAGCCTCCAGCTGCAGTTAAAATGAAACTTAAGGCACTGTGATGACAATCGCCTCCATTACAAGAGCAGACCCATGGGACCAGGTCCTGGACCATGCAAATACAGATAATACTTTAACATAYGACACAAGCCTCTGCTTGGTACCTCTTAATTTTGAGTACTTGGAAACTTTGTATTTCCCTAATGTGTCATTGTCTGTGTCCATTTTCTAAAATGTAAACTGAAGCAACACAAAATATAACAAGAACTGTTGTATCATGGTGATGGTCYGTATAGATCATCAGTAGAAGGCTGATGAAATTCTATGTATGTCTACTTTGACCCTAATTTTTGAAGAGGAGCATGTGACTGTGGTCACAAAGGCTTTTGTAGTTACCCACTACTTCCCTTCTTCTCCAATTTTTTTCATACCAGGCTTTTCCCCATCAGTTACCTCTTTTTTCCTTTTCAGTTCTTCTTGACTCCATAATGATGACTTCCCTCTTTCAGCATCTCACGCTCAGTTTGTCCATTTTGTCTCAATACTTCCCAAATAACCTGATTTATCCCTGAAGATCCTGGCTGACAAGACTGGGCTCCTCACTGTCCTGTCCCAGGTCTGCTGAGCTCAATATCGCAGTCTCCTCCTTTGCTTCCAGCTGACAGTCCAGGACTTTCCACCTCTTATCTGAGGCCAGAAGTCAAAGACAGCTTTTCATGAGACTATCCTCTGTTTCAGAGATGAGGCCTAATGCAGAAGCTTTCTCTCTTTATGAACACCACAGAATTTTCAAACTAAATGGTTTTTTATCTTGCAAGTCTAATTTTAGCTTCATGCTAAATGCATCATCTATATARTGCCTGGGCAGTGACAGCAATGATGGGAGTTTCCTTATTTACCATRTGAAGAATCTTAAGTTTTTTACTGGTAAAATCTGGGTGATCCACCCAGTGGTTATATATGGAAGTCCTTCAAAACTAAAAATGTCTGGATTTTCAAAGGGACAGCAAAAGATGAGGGAAACTTAACACAGTKCACTACCTCTTTTTTCACAAGCGAATGTTCAAAAAGGAGTATTATGAATATTGTTATTGTATCTAAACAATCAGTCACACATACAGGTGGAGTGCCTACAAGAAATAAATTTTACAGCATTTTAAGGATAATGTCTTCTTATTACTTTCATACCCTAGCACTAACAAATTTATTGTTTTTAAAGCATCTGTTATTTATCAYAAAAATAATTGTCCCTAATGTTTTCTTCTACATGACAGAAGTTAATGGGAAAATTATCTTAAATAAGTATCTTAATGTGATCTTTCCCCATATCTTATACAAGTAGCATGCACTAATGTATCACTTATTCCATAAAGACCTCCACTCAGTGGAACTATAATTTTTCCATTTATTCAGAGCAAAGCAACAATTAGATCCCTGTATTAATTATAAGCCTGGCTATGTGCTGGTGGCTTCCATTGTACAGGGMTAACTCTTGAGTGATGGCTTCTCTATAAGTCATGATTGATATTTATTTGATAGGGAGATGAAAGCAAATTTTTCTTTTTACACTGAAAATGTTTAAGATAAAGAAGGCTCTAGAGTTCAGATTTTAAAAGTATTTTCATGAAATTCAGTCTCTCTTTGATATTTAAGGTGTGTGAGGTTTTTCATTTAGAACATTATCTGATTACCAAAGGTATAATTTATTATGGATTTATTTATATTTAAATAAATTAACATTTATTTCTTATAATTTCCACATTTGTTYTCCACAATTCAAATAAGATTGATAATGTATCATTCACAAGAATAAACTTTATTTGAATGACTCATTTATAATTTGAGTCTGAAAATRGGCATTCAAGTGGAAATTACCTATTTTTAAATTGTGAGCATCAATCTGAACTTCCATAATTACAAAAAATATTCAGATATCATTATGTAACTGAGCTATTTGATTTCATACTACACACTCAGTGTATTTTTCATCTGGTTATTTGGTTTCTGGGGGTCATACACTATATCCCATCATTTAATATAAAAGCTGGTAAGAGCAAAGGAGGCATAAATTTTCACTACATTTTCCCTGTATTGGAGCAAGTTTGTAGGTCTACTTTTAGTCATATCAATCTCATTTGGAGATAAAATACTCTCCAAAGTCCAAGGTGTTACTGCCATCAATTGGGAAAAAAAGAAAAAAAAAAAACCACAAGCAACCTGGAAATATTAGAATGGTGTAAGAACAAAAAAGTTACCAAGTTTATCTTCCTCTACCTAAAGGAGGTTGGACCACTCTCAATAGAGGCTTTTCTACACTCTCTTTCAAAGCCTCTAATAATAGAAACATATTTTTGCACTATTTGGCTTGTTCCTGCTATTAATTATCAACGTGTTTTAAATATTGTCTTTTCCCGTTTGTCCTAGGGTGACTTTATGATGTTTGTATCCCCAAATTGTCTGTTCTGTCTGTGTTAGATGTCGTGTTCTGTAGCTTAAAACTGGTTCCGAGAGTGAAGGGGGAGAAAAGAGAAGCRYGGAGTTTGTTTTCAGAAAAGCMGCTCACTCCGCAKTCCGGCTCCTGGACTGTTCATCTGAGGCACGGACAGGCTGCGGGTCAGAGATCTCCTTTGCTTTTAGTTAGTGTTAGCTAGCTAGGGCAGAGAAGCTTCCTGGACTGTTTTTTTTCCTTTTTCTTAGGACTTTTTAAACCTCCTCTTGGACTGAAAGACCCACRAGAGTGAGAGCACTGGGAGTCCACACCAGTGGGCCACCGGGCCCAGGCCGGCATTTTCCAGAGAGGCTGATAGCAATATGAGCAAGCTGAGCTCCCATAGCAAGGATTTCTCAATTTTGACAGGTTTTATTATATAAAGTCACCCTAGGACACCGTTGAACTAAAACCTCTCCTTTTGTAAATTCAGTCAATGTTGTCCTTGTCCTATGGTAGACATGGCAGATACATGAAAACCACAATGCAACAACCTGTGTATATATATATATATGTATAAAGGAGGATTTATCCTTTAACAGTCATATTTTCCTAAATTAACTCAATGTTTTCAAATTGTCCTCTGAGATCATACTGTCTAAATCTTTTGGTATTTCTAGYTCTACTCTGAACTTATTCTAACTTGCCTACATCATTCACAGGGAATAATCCCTAAAAGTAGACGTGTTATTTTAGCTGAGGCCTCGCCAGATCTGGAAAAAGCAGAAAAACTACTATCTGTATTATGCACAACACAGCTGCTAATACCTCCTAGAATGAAATTTGCTTTTTCTTTAACCACATCAAACTATTGATTTACATTTATTAYGCTGCATATGCAATTCTTCTGCCTGACGAGTGATTCCCCATTTTGTCTTTGTTGGTTTTTTGGTTTTGGGTTGGTTTTTTTCTTCTTTTCTCCAATGTCTTGCTATGCATTTTTCTTTACTGGATTCCATCTAACTGACTTCAGATAGTTTCTCTAATTTATCGTATTTGTTAACTACTCACTTTTTTTGTATTGAGATTTTTTGCTGTAGCAAAATTTAATGAATTTCTTAATTAAAAGTTATAGCTCTTTACCTTGATAGTTATCCTTCTTTCATTCTATCTTCCTACGAGACTACCTAACAACACTTTGAATTTGCTGTCTCCTTTGCTGAATTATACTTTGGTCTTTWCCATACATGCAGCCTCTTCCTAGAATCACAAATACATCATGATCATTTACATAAACATGTCTCCCATCTTTGGATTTTCAAGTGGTATTGTCTGGCTAGTTTGAATCAYACCTAAAACTGCTAGTACCAACCATTTATTCTAATAAAAATRTTGTGTCCATCTGACTGGTTATTATTCCTCGCGTGAAAAGCAAAATTACTCTTTCAAAGATACAAGCTTAATTAAAACCATCTCCYACAACCCTGCTATTTTGATGCATTACATAGCTACACAAAAATAGCCTCATCCACACCTACTCCTTCTGTTTGGCAGTTTATAGTATATCCTTACCATTAAATTAACCTTATTTTTTTCCCTTTCATCTTCACCCAAGTATCCAACCACACTGCCTCCTCCTGAACTTCAGAGCAGGTATGTGTACATTCTTTCTCCACAGAGCAACAGTTCTCTGTGTTCTTCCTTCAGCACGGGTAGGGTTTCACCCTATATTTAAACTAGGCAAGAGCATTGTAACTATTTCACATAAACTTGCCTGGGTGCTTTCCAGGGAAAACAAAGAATGACCTGTTGTAGTGACCTGCCTGTGTACCAGCCCAAGAACAATGCAGGCTASAAGTGCATGCAAGGAGAAGCTGGCTGAGTGTGGATTAAAATGGATGAACATAAAAAAGGCAGTATTAACACCACAAAAGACCTCACAGCTTAGCCAAGCGAGTAAACAAGAAAAATTGTAACAGCCCTATAATTATCAAGTAMATTGAAATTAATAATAGTAGAAATACTCATCTCATGCTCTTCTAATCAACAAATAGTAGATTACAGGGTAATTAGTAAGGAATTTATATATGATTATTAGGTTCTAGATTACATAGTGAATAATTATAGTAGCAATGTGAAGGCCCTCGGTGCCAAGGACCAGGGAATCTTCTGGCATAAATTAAAGGTGCAGCATGTCCCAGAATTGTATATGTGATCAGACATGGGTACTAAAATAAAAAAATATTTACCAGTTTCTCTAAAATAATGAAAAAAAATGCATCTAAGTAATTTAAATATTAATTAAATATTAAATATTTTTWAAAAACACACAGTAACTTATCAACACAAGTTTTAGTGTAAAATGCTAGTCATGATTTATTGAATGACTGTGGTGATAAAAATATCTGCTTTTTTTTTTGTTGTTAATTTGTAAAAAGGACAATTCAGTGAAAATTTTAAAGCCTAAGCAGCAGTATCATGAACATGGTATTTTTGCAACTGTCACTCCCATTTAATTCCAATGGCCACTGCATCGGACAATCTCCACCCTTTCAAATGAGGTCACATCCTTAAAAATTCCAGCCCAATGTGAATTCTTCCTGAAAATGCAAAAGTAAAATGGATGAGATTTTCTAATTCAATCAAATCTAAAACTGGCTTCCTATGTCCACATAGGCACAACAGTAATCTGATTTTCTGGTGTTGTACAGTATGCAGCAACTGTCTTGGGTGAAACTGACAGACACCGAGCATTAATAAAACTCAGACCTTAATTTAGGAGCCCAATGTGAACTTTAAGTCTTAACTGTAGCAGCCTTAAAATCAAACCTCATAAGAAATTACCTTAAAACACTATTTTAGTACAATTATGTTAAAACAAGGACAACTTCTTTCCTGGAAAAACCAGATAACTTCTAGGCATTAGAAGAGAACATTTGTCCAGCCACTGTCACAGCCACTCCATTTATCMATGTCTGCTTTCTACTGCAATCCAAAGCAGTAACAATGATCATAAAATTCAATCAAAAATCTGTAACAAGTGTGAAAATAGAGTAAAAGAGGTAATGGAACTCAGCATTCATTCAGCATAATGTAATCAGAAGAATATAAAAGTTAAAAGCTAAATAAAAAAAAATAAAGTCTGGGGAAAAAACACCTAATTAGAAATAATATAAAAAGAGTCTAGAAAACTCTTGCAGCTGCCTAAACCAGCTTCACTTTTAAGTACTAGTTATAAATGCTAAACAAGATCAAAAAGACTTGTTCTCAAGTGAACAATTTGACATAGCCTTCATTCTTATATTAATAAGGACCTGGGAATCTGCTAGACATTATTAAACTGTCCAGTGCTGCTAAGCCCTGTGGAAGATGTGTAAGAAATTGTGCCTGAATTGTGCCTGAATTTTGCTTTTCAACTAGCAGTTATCACAAACTGTGAAGAGCACTTTTAGAATCAGGAAATATATAATTTGATCTGTGAATTTTCCATTACTCCAGACAAGATTTATTTTTGAAACTCTACAACTTCCTGATTTCTCTTGAGAGTTAACTTGGGAGGAGACCTGGTGTGTGCATTTCTTCCCCTGTGCACAAGACCGGCTTTGTTGCTCCTCTGACATCATCCAGCCTCCTTAATTTGGCACAAAAATGTCATAGTCAGARGAATCCCACAGAAAAGAAGAAATAATTATTGAGTAGTCTGTTTTCCAGCACTACTGATGCAGGGATCAAAAACAAGGGCTGTTCTCAACATGAAAAGAAGATTAGGAAGCCTGAAGCTCTTTCTCTTAATTTTTCACACCTTCTCTGCAGGCTTTTCTTCRGGGTTTTTTGCCAGACAAATCTTAATAGTGAGGTGACTCCAGTCTTGTGAAGAACACAGTGAGGCCAGAGGGGGAAATGGATATCTTGGGCTGCAAGATGCACTTAAAGCAGCTGACTTTATAATAACTTACATAGYTTATGGCATACTCTGTCAGCATATTCCTACTCTTCAGCTGAATCTTTAATAATATAATTTTAATTAAATAATGATTAAATTCACCTGGTAAAATACAGAAGCGACATTGTTGCACTATCCATCATTGCACAGTTAAAAAAGACCTGTCAGTTGGGTACTTCACTACTTCCAATGTCTGCAAGAATAAGTATAGATTCTCTTTCATACTTCACAGTGAAAAAAAATTCAGATTTTTTCTCTATTTWCTGTACTTTCTAGGAAGACCCAGCTGTACTGCATGCTCATTTATGATCAATCATAGAAATAATTAATCAACCCATTTATCACGCAAAGAGAATTTTGCCAAACACGTTTGGGGAAAAAAAATAAGGTTTCAGTGGATAATATACAAATATGTGAAATGGAAGAACACAGAAAAGGAGCAGGGCATAGAGATTCTATTAAATATTTATATTCTTGCAAAATAACTAAAATATTGAATTATCATTATACCAATACTTTCTAAGTACACTTATGCATTACAAAAACCTATACAAATGCTACTACAGAAGGTGAAATAAAACTAAATCCGCAGAAGGAAAAAYAGTTGTGAGTGGGAATGAATGAAATATGCTGGAAATTTTTAGGGTTTACAGAACTGAAAAATAGACAGAATGCAGGATAAGTAAGTTTGTAGGCTACTAAAAAACAAATAGTTACAGGTCTGTAACAAAATGTTTATATTCCAGAATAATGAAATAGATGAAAGATAAGGAGAAATATGGAAAAATATAAATGCTAATTATGTTGTGAGGAAGAACAAAAACTAACACAGTTATGTTCAGATGGTACCACAGGGTTTAGTCCTAAAACCAATATCCATSATAGTTTTCATATATTATATTATATTTATTATGATATTATAAATAGGGGCATGAAATTGCAGAAGCAAAAAAGATTGTTAAGTATAGAAAAAAACAGAGATGTGAAATAATGGAAGAAGGTTGAAAAATGTAAAAAAACCCACAGAAAGCATAATAGCACCTTGCTAATGACTGTTGAGAAATTCATATGGGTATCTGTCGAATATTTGTGACAATAAGTTAGTAAAGAACTATGAATAATAAAAAGGAGTCAAAGATTGGGAAGATCTTGAGTTCAATTTGGCTCTAATGAGATACTGCTGCAATAGGACTACAACAAAATAAATTGTCTGGTTTATTTTTTTAAATTTGCAGACATAAAAATTGTCAGTTTTCTTCTTCAACGACATGAAGACAGGCTCTTTCCAAATACTTTCTACAATAAGGCTAAAATAAGAAGAAAAAAAATACAACACTATGTCTGTTATGAAAGGTGGATAATGTACCACAGGAAWGCAAAAGAAATACAAATACAAAAGAAATCACTTGGAATGAAACTATAGWGTTTATTGTCAAGGACTACAATTTACAATTCAACAGTGAATGCAGTCCTAAGAATGCTAGAAATCTCTAAAAACAGGTTTCACTACCTTTGTGTCTTTTCTGACTATTTTTATTAATTTTGATAAACCAGAYTATTTCCTAGGTACAACAACCAATTTCATAGGCACTGTAGATAAGCAAGCATAAGGTRTTATGTTTTTAAGAACAGTGGATTCTAAAAACATCTTTAGATTATATCTAGATTTAGAATACAAGTGTTCTGACTCCACTACATCCTGTAGTGAGTCAATGGCAAGACACAGTCTGACAAAATTATCTGTTGGGTCATTATCTCATGTGGCTTTCTGCAGCTGCAGCACTATCACATGTGGCTTACCTACCACCTCTTTTCCTGATCATYTCTTCCATCTTTCTGGGAGAGCTATTATTGTAAAAGTGTGGTGTCCCACACCAAGGAACTGGTGAGACTGGAAAAAGCTTTCCCTTTCTGTGGCATCACTTTTCAGTCTGATGGCTTTTCCAGGACTGCTCACTCTGTGGTTGCACAGCTGAGGGGACAAGAGGAAGGGGCTGAGGGGAAAAGAAACAATTCATTGACAACTACTTAACTTGGCCTGAATCTCATTTTACCCCAAGGCTGACATGACAAGGCACCTGCACTTCCATCTTGACTTTGTATACTAATGATTTTCCTATCAAATATAAATTCTTAGCCTTGTCCACACCACACTTGGCCTTGCCTTCTCTGACCACTCACTCATGGAAGATTATTAGTTCCTTGCTCAGCACACRGGGGTCTGCAACTCTGGTTTCAGTATTATGTTACTGTAGTTAGCAGGGCTCTTTCTTCTATGCCACAGAAATAATCATGTTYTTCAGGGTGAAACAGAGAGAATTTTATAGAAGGAAAATAGAAAACCGGTAATTCACCTGCACTCACAAAGTTGGGGTTTCTTTTTCACAAAAATTTTTCTGTATGAAATAARTGTGCTTGTTTTCAAAACCCAGTGAAAAATTCCATTTTCTATTATATTTCTTAAAGATAAAAAAAAGATACGTCATTGCATTTTAAATCATAATTGTATACTTTTTAGTAGTGGAAAGTATAGCTCAAAGAGACAAATAATTAATACATCTTCAGAAGGAAAATATTTGCACATTAATAAATGTTTGGTTTAAATTTGAAACATCTTGTTTCAAACTGCAACRTGGCAATATAAATTGTGATTCTAATCCAGTTTTAAAGTTAACTGGGTTGTGTAAATTAACTACTTAGAAAATGTCTTATTTTCAACAGTACACACCTAGATAAAAGCAGGAATACTGAATTAGAATTATGTAACTGGTATACTATTTTTGTTTGTGTTTACATTTTACAAAAGGAAAAATATGAGAATAAAATTATAAGTTAATAATTTGAGTTATTTTTTGGAGGCACATATAAGATTCTCATAAAAGCTATGATATGAGCACTCCTTTACTGTAATGATATAAAGCTTTGCTAAATAAAAGCAAACAGAAATAAGCAGAAGTCTTTCTGTGGTATATAGGAAGAGGTCTTGAAGGGCTCCCCATCTTGAAATAATTCGCTCATAGRATTYRTGAGGCCTCACSATAGAGAAGATATTCTCATGGCTTYGACAGATTGTCACAGCTTCAGCAGAAACACTTCTCAGAATTGAGACAGACCTTCCTCTCATGCAAAGAATTTTTTCAGGATATTTTTATCACTGCTGTTTTATTTTAAGATACCTGATGYACAATCACTTCTAGTGACAAATTACATTATATCTGTAATAAAAGGGAATCCAGYTCTTTTAGATTATATTAACATGTGTGAACAAACAGAAAATATTTTAATTATTTGGGAAGCCTAAGCACAGAGATCTACATGTGTTAGTGATGTATCATTTTCCAGTCTTTTATTCCTGCACTGCACTGAAAGGTTCATTTGGTATTAAATCAATTTCTATTTTCAGCAAATCTGTAAAAGCAAAAAAAAATATTAATTTCTTATATCATATATGCTTTGCATCAATAGTTTGACTTTTGGCAATTTTACTGCTTGGTAAAATCTAAATTCGTACTCCTTTGGAAAATGATAAATTGGGGTGGTGCAGAGGGAATTTTTTAGTTTGCAGTAATCCTGTGTCAKGAGAACACCTTTTCCCTCCCCTCAATCATTACTTAGATTGTCAGAAATCATCAGTGTGATCCTTTATTTCTATGAGCTATTCCTTGCTCAGTGCTTATTTCATGCTTTTTGGATTAGCAAACAATTTCACATCCAGTGAAATAAGTGTTATATGTAATAAGAATCCACAGTTTGAAGCTTCATTCTGTTGAATTGGCCTGATTTGGTACAGTAGGTTCCTAGAAAGCCATACCTCTTTTTTAAACTGTTCATTGAGATCAAAGGTGATTTTTTTCTTCTTTCACTCTACTCTCATCACAACTGGAGAGAACATTACAMGAGTTTCAATTTAGTAAAGCACTTACTGTTAAGTATGTGCTTAACTTTTTGTTAGTCAACAAAGTGCTTTAACGTTTCTTTTGTTCCTACTGACTCCAAATCATACACAAACTGAAGTAGAAAATGCATATAATTGATTTCATAAAACAAGATAAAACTGAGAAATACATTTTAAATGGACTTATTCAAGAAAAGCTGTGATCTGATAMCATTAAAATTTATTACAGATTTTTCCTTCTCAAAGTCCCTGGGTATGGTTGTGGAGATTAAATTGTCATCCTCTGAACCTCATCTAAATTAAAACCTTTCCTTTAAAAAATTTTGAACAAAGTTTTCATGTTATKCTCAGCAAATAACTACTAATTTTAAGAAATAAAAATAATCCCTAACATAATGAGATTAAGATATGCACTATTTGTAATATTGTCAAATAAATGCAATCAGTGCTTTTCAAATCATTTAGTGAAAATCACTTCTCACTGAATCTCAGAAATAATATCAYCAAGAATTTTCACATTTCTTCTCAAATGTGCAAGTCATCTTTGAGCTTTTTTACCATCAAATACTGAAACCAAAAAATRTTAATAGAACAGCCCACTACACCAGTACAGAACTTGAATATGTGTAATGAATGAAAAAGGTACCAGCAGTAATGAAACTTTTATTCCATCCCAAATAACAAAGTGGAGAGTACTGAGTAAAMCTGCAGAAACATCCAACTTTGTGTCATTACTGTCTCTAACACTGTCACAATATGATTTTCACATTTTCAGCTTTTACATTCCTAACTTCTGAAAACCTAATGCATGCCCCTTCAGATTCCTCACTCTTCCTATATAAACAATCCCTGGGGGCATAGGTTGGGGCAGTCAAATATTATTGGTAATAATATAACATGCTCATTCACAAACACAATCCAGTATTACAGTCACCTGTACCCTAAAACTTGTATCTTGGCATTTTTAGGGAAGCATTTTATATYTTCACAATTTCTTTGTGAAATCCCTGTATGGCCTTACCCACATTTCTTTCTGAATWACAGTAATTTCCTTCCTTTCAATATTCCCTAAATTCCAGCTGTTCAAATGCAGATACCAAAAACAACTGATGAATCTAGCTAAATCAYTGCTAAAGAATTTCACATTTCTCCCTTTAGATTTATAAACAGATTCATATAGTCATGCACTACCACATGTGCATTTATTACCCATTTCTCCTAAGGGATTGAAAAAGGACGGTTCTGTCCAGGAACGTCATGGCATGAGCCTTGGTGTGATCAAATCCAATTTCTGTCTTCAGCAGTTTCTATAGCCTGGGTTTCTCACTCCCCAGTGAAATGTAAATCTGCTGTTCCCCCACTAGAAGTTCAGAAGGAAGTGGAAAAAGGAAATTCTATGAACACTGTCCTTCAAAAGGCTTTCCCTAAGATTCAGAAACCCTCAGCTGACTTACTCCTTACCCATGACACCTGGATGTGCTGCCCCAACTCCCACTATCCTGCCCACCCTGCATGACACTCGCTTTTCCAACAGAAAATATTCTTTCTCCTTGGTTTCTATGTCTGCTATTACTTATTATTTACATTTTTCATTTTTCACATATTGTATTTTCTWATAATGAATTTGAGTATCATTTTTAATGGAGAATATGAGAAAGGTGAAGACATCTGGCAGAGTTTTCTATTAATTTTTGAGTAGTAATATTTGCAACTGCACAGGTGTCAYTGAGAGATATGAACCTTGTTGAAAGCAATGAGACTGCTTGGCTGCCTGATGAAAAAGTTTCTAAAAACAGAAACAGAGAAGAAACTCMCAACATATAAACATGATTCTTATACTCATGAAAGTAGCACCAMTGATAAAATGGTTAAGGGTGTCAAGTATCTGAATAATAATATTCACAAAAAAGGAGAAACCAAATAAAGCTCAAAACTCTATCCCCCTTTCACAGGATCTACCAAGTATTAAATGCAGCCCAAGTTAAAAGCAGATTTATTTTTCTTTTTAATAAAAATATATAGTCAGAATTATTTCAGTAAAATAAATTGTATATA
This sequence comes from Alauda arvensis, assembly GCA_902810485.1. Lineage (NCBI taxonomy): Eukaryota > Metazoa > Chordata > Aves > Passeriformes > Alaudidae > Alauda > Alauda arvensis. The sequence continues at coordinate 225,765 of CADDXX010000042.1, forward strand.
TCTGACTCTCATATACAGGGAAAGAGAAAGAACTGGAAGGAAATACCAACAAAGTTCCYTTTCCCGTAATCTGAGAATCCCCAAAATTAGATATTATTTTACAAAATTWATATATATATWTTTTGTATATCATCCAGCAATCTTGGACATCAGTAAGTGCAAGATTCCTGTTAATTTCCACTAGGCTGGAATCAGTATCTAAGCAACCATTTTTCCAATACTTTAATTACATCACTATTAATTAATCACAGCAAATGAACAAATGAACCAATCCCAAGAGTATGTAGATTACACCTGATGCAAAGCCTCTGTCATCATAGAAACATTYCTGTGACTATGAGAAGTAGATGAATAGCTGATGAAAAATAATCATTGCAAAAATAAACACATTGACAAATTTTGCAAAACACTGGCTATAAACTTCGATAAAGTGAATTTATTAATGAAGAGACATGATTCCTAGATATACTAAAATCAAAGCTGAAAAAGAACCTTGCAATTATTTTTAGATTACTTAAAGTATCTTTTCTTTCTAAATGAGCATTTCCTATTATTCGAGACACTATCTTCCTTATTCCCCTCAGACTTGCAGGGAACTGCTCTGTCACTGCATCAATTGATGCAGAAACCTATCCCCTGAAATGCCATTAGYTTGAATTTGAACTGTTGGATTTTACATTTAGTTAAATAATCCTTGTTTCATCTGTATAAAACTTGTAAAATAAACTAAGTGTGAAACCTGAATAGAAGAAKGACTGTGTGTCAAATCATGGCTTTATAAAAGTTTTCATCCTTAATAAAASTATGAATAAATGATCTATTCCWGTTATCTAAAGAAATGATCCATTTCYTTCCAATACACACAAAGTTGACCCCAAGGCCACAGATCAGCTGCTAAGTATAGTAGGAAAGTTATGTAATTACTTGTTTTGCAAGATCAATGAAYAATTGGACTGCTCATATGCTGCTGAACTCAGCTACATCCATATTCTGTATTGTCCAACATTCGCAACATTTAATATTTCTGTTGACTACTTTGGAGATTTTGTACTACATCAAAGTAATAACAATGGAAAAAAACAAAATGTACCATMAAGTAGAAAAAATGTGAGAGCATTAAATGAATTCACGTATAAATTGATGATAAATTGTCCTTCTTCAGGAGTTATTGTGACCAGATATGTAGTATATGTGCCTGGGCATAACCTAGAGTTTTCACAGATCTATAATGATGCTATATTAAACTGAGCCTTGACTCTTCCTAAGTGCCACAATGCTTTTTCTTTTTTTTTTTTTTTTTTTTGGCTGAAGTTCATAGTTAAATGAGCATGATGCCTAAGAAATTTCATTTTATTCTATTTTCATTTTATATTTGAAATAGGATTCCTTCTCAGTTTTGTTGCTTGAGTAGTTTCATGCTTTTGGTTTATGCTCCCGTTCATAAAGAACATAAGTGCATGCATGACTTTAACCAAGCATGTAAACTCAGTAGCAGTTATTGAATCACTGCTCCTTATGACTAATTCCATTGGCTTCAATAGAATCTAGGCACTTGCTTAAAACTAACAGAAATTAAGTAGGTGCTTAAATACTTTGCTTAATAAGTCTGCAATGACTCTCATGTACGGAATAGTTTGTGAACTGAACTGTAAACAGATGAATGAATCACAGTYAATATCACTTTGTTCAGTAAAACATACCAGTTTAGCAGAAAAAGAGTTTAAATTTAATTTCACATTTAAGAGTACAAAAATGAATTCCAAGAAATMTAAAATCTATTTCTTCAGCTTTGGTAGTAATCAGATTGTAACAGTATCACTAAAAATAATTTGAAGGCTTTTTCATCTGCTTTAGCCCATATTTCTGTGAGGATGTTAATTGACAATAAAAGATAAAAATATCAATTAGGCCAGCTTGAAGTGTAAAGTGGTTAGTGTGGCATTACAGAATGAATTTAGTCTTTATAGCATTTTAATTACATTAAGAGCAGATTARGAATATATTACTTCACAGTAGAAGATCCCAGTTACAAATAATAAACACATAATTCATGTTGTATTCAACAGATAATGTTCTTCTTTTTTGCAATTCAATTCCAATTTTAAAGATACAGCTATCATGCATTCAAGCATTTTGCCTTCAACAAAAAAAAAAAAAACCAACAAAAATTGCTTACATTTAGTCAGGAATATTTATATTTATAGAAYATCTTTGTATACTATTTGTAAAATTTTGGGGGCTCTGATTTCATCTTTGTTTTAGAGATAAACTGCAGAGATTTGAAAAGATTTGTCTGAGCTGGAAGTAAATAAGGGTCAGATTTTGCTTAACTGATTTTAAGTGCTACAGAGGTAAGAGAGAATGACAGTCTCATCTGGAACCAACGTGGGTTAAATCTRACTGCCTATTTCCTGATAGAGCTAGTCATAGAAAGGAATCCAGAATATCCTCTACCATCTGACAGTCTAAATGAGGTRCCCATCTCTTTCCTCTGATTTATGGCCAGTTTCAACACCATTGTGAAGTGATTTAGTCATGCAGAGCGTAAAATCATTTAGGTTGGAAAAGATTTATGAATTAAGGTATCTCTAAAAACTATTAATGGGAACCTCAGCCGCAGTCATGCACATCTACGAAGTATTCAAGGTGCTGATTTTTTTTTCCAAGGGTCAGTGTGTGAAACAGAAAAGGTAAAAGCAAAATAAAGTGTTGGATAAAGCTGAACCAGCTTGATAGAAATGCAGTCTGGCTCAGAATCTCCCACAGCTGWAAAATTAGAGCACTAAATGCCCTAAAACCCTGTGCATGGCAAGGGTTTGGGGAAGTGATTTGGCCAGAAATCCTAATAACTTTGTTTAATAAATGAAACCCTGAACTAATTCCTGAACTGGCTCACCAGGAAGCTACCTGAGYGTCAAAAGCAAAAGCAAGGGCGTGGGCGCTGATGCGAGAGAGGGAGGAGAACAACAGAGTTGTGGCAGCCTGGATTTGGATCAGGTTAAAATGAACCACACCTGAAGCCCACAGAAATTGTGACATGGGGAAAATTTGATGCTAAATCAATGCAGATACGATGGACTCTGAGGCCTGGCAACATTCTCACTTTGATGCTTGTGACTAGAGGAAGATTTTAGCTGTTTCTTTTTTCTCACAAAATCCTTAGTCTTGGACACGAAGATACCAATATGAAACCAAATAAAATTTTAAAAAATGTTGAATTCAAAGATTCATTCTATTCATGCTTTAAAAAAAATATGCAATTTCACTTTAAAAGGCTTCTAACTATTCTAAACACAGTGGAAAAAATATTTTGTCACAGAAATTTTACATTTATCRAAATGAGAACTCCTTGTTGAGACAGCTTAATTCCCTGAAGCTGGTAGAAACAGATAGAGTTTATTATTCTGTCTGACTACCCTGAATGCTATAAAGTTCACATTATGCATGTCTTGCCATGAAAAAAAAAAAAAAAAAAAAAGCTCAAACCAATTTACTTGTTTGTGGAATTTATTATTTTACACTAATTTTTGCAGAAATGTGGTAAAATATGTAAAAATACACTATAGCTGCATACCATAAATTGTATAAATAAGTGTGAATTGAATTATGTTTAATTTMTACAACTTTTTCAGAATTCCATAGAGCAATGTAGCAAACATATCCTTTTATTGGCACAGTAAATATGGAATGTTTGTGAAGTAGGAATGCACAGTATGGGAGAATAGGTCCTACAATTGCATTTAATAGCCTAAAGAAGGGAGGCTAGAATGAGAGCTCTTCTCATACAATTAAGATCAAAAATTCTGAATATCCCATTTGCTGGGTGACTGCTGTAAGCAGCATACTATCCTGAGTATTCARAATGAGATATGCCAGTGTCAATGGACATAACCAGTTGTTTGGGGAAAAGAATGAACAAAAAGCTGCCCTTGTTTATTGCTACTTTATTCTATATTTTAACTGAAGCAAATATCACCACTTGACTTTAAAGAGATTGTCCAGCACACTGATGCATGAGTCTTCTGTCGGCTAGCACTGTGTTCCTACAACACTTTCTGTATGTGTGTGTGTGTGTGTGTGTGTGTGTGTGTGTGTGTGTGTGTAAAAAATTGGCCACAGCTTACTTTTGTGAGGATAGCAGTTTTGCATGTATGAGATATACCTTCAGAATGCTTAACAGAACAAGTTCCTCAGCAAAAGTAGGCAAAGCAACATCTTGTTTCCAGATCTCAATCTARTTTTGGCAGAAGTTAGACACAAACTTGCTCAGACTGGGCAGAAAGTCTAGACAACCTAGTAACAGCATTTCCATGTTTGAACTGGCTACACCAATGTATTTCCGAAGCAAGGAATCAACTCAGCAAGACTCATCAGGAACACGGAGGTGGATGTAGGCAACTATGTTACATTCTTTGTATTTAAATCCTCATTTGGATACAGCCACTCTCCTCATCATTATTTAAATGCTTTAAAAAAAAAGTTAAACGTAATCACATTCAAATAGAAGTGTGATAGTTGCTTTATGAATGTGTCAATACATTTGCATGGTGTGTGATTGCTCATTATACAGATGGGCTTATTTCCATACTATGAAGGAACTGCTTCAGATGGGTGGAATAATTTCCCCCATCCTTTGTCACAGGCCGGGATTTTTTGCACGAAGGGGTGCTGGTTTACATCATAGGGCTTGCCTGATCATGAACTTCTTTAGCAAAACAAAACAAATGAAAAACACATACCAGTACTAATTATCTTTACTAGTTATTCTTCCTCCTCAGAGCAGTCCCACGTTTTTAGGCACTGTATGTAATGTGACTAAAGGAGACGATATGGAGCTTTTATTAGTAATAACCACCACTGAAGGACTTCTCCATTTCCTCCCTACAGGTTTGAACAGGTTCTGCAGCAAACTTGTTTTAGTAGTTTTACTATGATGATGATGGTACAGATAGGCTTTAACAAGATTTGTAAGGAAAATTATATATTTGCAGGGAAGAAAGAAGCAGGCTTTCAGGTAGACAAACGCAAACCTGCTCAGATCACAGGAAAGACTCTTTTGTCTGCAGCTGTGGAGACATTTAAATGACTGATTCCTTTCCCAGAGTGTTAGGTGCTTAAATCATATTCAATTTGCATGGAATGTGTACCACAATGTCCCCCTAAAATGACAGAAAATGTATCTGTTATATCAACTCATTGGTAAGTAGAAAGTTTGTTATCCTTTCCATTGNGGGGGGGTGGGGTGGGGAACTCTACAAACAAAAAGGAAGGAATGGGAGAAAAGTTAGTAATTTAGGACCCAAAGAAACATTTAACTACCAGTGTGGTTGTAWGTGTTGAAGTTTGGAAAATGCACATACATAAAAGACCACAAGGAATAAGAAAATTGACACCTGTAATCCTTCTGGTCCCTAAAAATCCTGAGCTTATAAAGAAATATAAGCACGCTGGACATTTTTTGCAACTGAAATGGAAGAATGAGGCCTTATTGTCTTCACACTCTTTGGAAAGAATCATCTCTAACTTCTGGTACCTTTAAGGGAAAATGAAAATAGAACTAAACCTTGGTAAGCACCTGTAAGGTAAAGGAATGGAAACAAAAAGGGGGTTTTAAGATAAAGGAACCTGGCTGTAGGCAACTACTGCATGAGAACTATGAATCATCCAGAGCAAGGGAAAGGCCAAGATTATTTAAAAAGTATCTGTGACCAAATGGTCACATTTTTAGCTAAAATAAGGGCAAAGAAGAAAGAAAAGGGGAATACAGGGCTGCAGGCTTGTGTATGAATTGTGTCCAATTTTTGCAAGAAACTATGTTTCATATCCATTATTGCAATCTAGTGGCCAGTTCTACTGCCACTTGCCATTTATGAAGTTAGGAGTTTCTATTCTCAACCGCATTTTATGTAGAAAGAATGACATTTTCTTTCCCTGAAGTATTGTGGATAAAAATCAGTATCTGCAAGATAAATTCAAAGTGGGTTACACAGAGGTGGCAAAGCACACTAATAATGTGTTGACATTCTAAATATAAACATTGCAATTATGTTGCTACAACTACAACTAGCAAATGCCTTGGACACAAAGGAAGGAAGCAAACTTTAATCATAAGAACAGACACTGTATCAAATGGAACTAATCCYGTGCTTAGGAACCTTGCTGAATCACAGCTCTTTTGAATGGGTGCTGTCATACAGGCCGCCAACTGTTCAAGTACGGCAGTAGGAGGCTCTTTAAAAGAAAGTTTTGTGATCCTGAATGCAAGTAATTTAAACATCAGGTAAAATTTGTAGCATAATGGAAATATCAGTTGACGGTAATCAATACCTTAAATAAAATACTTTATGCCCTTTTTAACATCTGAGCAGTGAATGATATTTTAGTTTTTATTGAAAAGGAAARGTTTCAGGAAGATCAAACAATTTTCTTGGCTATACTGAAGTTAAGGTACTCTCTTTAAAATAATTATCACAATCAGCTTATACCTTTTCCTCAACTTGCAATTATTTGTCTAGAAAAACAAAGTTAGATTATTAGACACACTGGGATTTCTTCAATGCTTTGATTTTATTTTTCAAATTGTTATCTTAAACAAAATCTACAGTTATTTTTAAAAGAGCTTTGTTATCTTGCTTACCTTTCTAACCAAACAGAATTAAATTCACAGCTTGCCAGAACATTTACAATTTGCAGTTTAAAGAATCTTTGACATAYATCATTCAAGGCCTAAAACATGGTAAATATGGTAGACAATGTACAAAACATTGTCACAGAATGAGTGAGGTGGGAAAGGACCACAGTGAGTCAYCTGATTGAACCTCCCTGCTCAGGCAGGGTCATCCCAGAGCACATTGCATAGCATTGCATCCATTGCAGATGGTTTCTGAATATCTCCAGTGAGGGAGATTCCACAACCTCTCTGAGCACCTGTTCTAGTGCTCAGTCAACTTTGCAGTAAAGCACAAAGGGAAATAAAGGAGTACAGTAGTAAAGCAAAACAGAAGTGCAAAACTTGCATTCCAAGGAGTACATAGATAAAATCTGAAATTTTGGAGTAAAAGTGATGTCATCCTCCTTGACTGGTGACTTTTCAAAGGCTGACAGGAAGTAGAGATGACCTAATGATTTTCCAAATTAGTCATAACCCTTCATGTCAACAAACTAAAAGATRAAAATGCATTTTATATCCTCTCATATTATGACTATAAGTTGGACTCTGAAGATACCTTAAAATTCAGGATAAATGTACATAAATTTCTAATTCTTATAAATAAGTTATRTATTTGTACTCATTTTTGTATACATGAAATTGTTCCTCATTATTATTATTGAACCTACCCCACACAGAAACTAATAGGCCTTAAATTCTCATGATGTCACATTTAATAAAAAGGAAATGCCAAATGCCACCCGTGTGACTTGGTTTACGCATCAGCTTTGCAGATATGCTGCTCACGGGAGCATAGGATGGTATCTGTGAATAGCTACTGGGCCAGACCAAGGCATAGAAAAAATTAGGATTTCCTTCCCAATTTTGATGTGTACTCTTTACAGTGTTTTGGTTCACACACCAATTTGCTCTGTCTTCCAGCATAACGGTTAACAGCCCCTTGGCTGCCCTGGAAGGAGCTACATTCGGTACTCCCCTGCTGCTGCTGCATGAGGCGGGCGTCCCTCGCCTCGGCCGAGCGCAGCCCAGCACTACCCCAGCCATCTCCAGCCTCACGGACGCCCTGCAGGCTGGAGCTGGGGACACGGACGGGCTGTGACCGCYGCGGAATTCACACCCGCTTGGGAACGGGGAGTAAGAGAAGGCGTGTCAAACCCTTCGGAACGTGCGGGGGGAGCCACTCGAACACGCGCTCCCACGCGAGGGGACAGAGCAGCTCTTCCCTGGGCTGTTACTGTGCAGCGGCGGGGAGGGGGGGGCGGCGGCTGCCGCTTCGCACGGGCCCCAACGCTCATTTTTAACTTTCCGCGGGGGGGAGCGGACGGGACCGTCCCAGGCGTCCCTGCAACACTGAGGGAGAGCGGGGCAGGCGCGGCAGCAGCCGGCACTTCCCTCCACTCYGCTCCCCGCCGCGCTGCCCCTCAGGCAGGACGCAGGGTGGGGAAAGAGCAGAGAGTACCGGGGCTGTCACACGGTGCGGGCCGTGCCCGCGGCGAGGGGCGAGGGCCGCGCTCCCGCTGTGCGGCGGGGCCGCGCTTCCCCCGGCCCCTCCCCGCCCCGCCAGCCCTCAGCGGGACGGTGCTGCAGCGGCAGCGGCAAACCCCGCCCTCCGCCCCGCGTGTGGCGCGGCTGGGCGCACCCTCGCCATTGTCTGCGCGGCGGTCCTTGCCTGCTGCGGGCACCGGCGGGCGGCGCGGCGGTTGTGGCCGCGATGCTGAAGGGCTGCGCGCCCCCTCAGACGCGGCAGCGGGCTCCAGCCCAGGGGAGCAGCCACCCCGCCTGCTGAAGATTGAAACTTTGCGTCCCCGCCGTTCCCTCTCCTCCCTCTTCCTCTCGCCCTTCTCCATGCGCTGAGCGGCCGCGGGGCGCCCGCTCGGCCCCATGGACGCSTTCAGCGCTGCCAAGGCCAAGATGGGGGCGAAGAGCGGCGGCGAGGCGGCGGCGGCGGGAGTGGCCGCGCCTCAGCCCTCCGTGCCGGCCCCCAGCCCCGCCGGTCCCGGCTCGCCCGCCGCGCTCGAACCCGCTGCCTACAAGCTGGAGGACCTGGAGACCTTGGCCACCGTGGGTGAGTGCGGGAAGGAGGGGAACAAAGGAGCTGCCGAGGTGCCTGTTYGCGACCGTGCCCGGCGGGAGGAGGCTGCCCCTTCCCCATCGCCCTCTTTTTTTGTGTTTATTTTTCCCTCCGCCTCCCCCTCCCTGCTCCGCTTCCCCASCCCGCTCCGCTCCCTTTTCTCCCGCCGCGCCACCGCTGGCCGGTGTGAGGGCAGCTGGGGGTGCCTGCGGTGGCTGTAGGTGGCTGTGGGAGGCTCAGGACGCGCCGCAGCCTCCGCGCAGCTCGGGAGCCGCGCTGCGGGGCTGCGGAGGMTGTGGGCACTGTACGGCCCCGGTGCTGCCGTGTCACCGGCCCCGGCTGCGGGATCTGCGGCAGTGCAARCCTGTACCCGGACCCGGGTTTGGCTTGTCTGTGAGATGAGTACTGCCACTGCTGAAGCTGAAAGACCTTTTGGTATAAAACCTGGTTTATCTGGTTTAACTTCACTTACCTGCATCATGATAAAAAATTCATCATTTAAATTAGTTGTTGGGCCAGGGAAGAGATCAAACAGGTTAGCCGAATGCAGCTGAGTGTACGTCAAATCCCCGACATGGTGTTGCCMTGAATATTGATACAAAGATGCTTTGCGTGTGTAGAATTTTGGTAGAAGGTAAGGTCTCATCTCACAAGTACCACACTTACCAAAACTGCCTGTAATCAGTGGCATTGCAGAGTAAATGCAGATGCCTAATTAATAGGCATTTCAGACATCAGTGATGATGTTCACGGTGTTCATGTGTGCTGTATCTGTGCATTGTGTTTGAACATACATAATGACAGTTGCATGTCTTTTTGCGTCTGGTTTGAGAGCTTKTATCTTCAACTACATGGAAGTTTTATTCACTTTTTCATTATAGGACTATGAAATTACTTTGGATAGATTTATTCCAGTAAATAATGTGATGTAAATCTTAACTTCAGCTCTCTTCAGCCAAAAAGGTGTGATATAAACCCTTTYTTAGTGAAGTTGTTGGCTCTAAACATGGAATTGGAAAGGCCCAAGAGTGTTGTTGTCAGTGAAGAACACATTATGKTCTCTTGAAGTGTGTTGTGTTTTGAGATAATACTCCAATTTGAAATGTGGGCAGACATTTTATTGATAAATTACTTGAGTTTATTAGGAGACTTCTTGAAAGGTCTGTGATGGTTTTTTCCCTCCWGAAGTGGTTGCTTTTCTTCATTACATCATGACCATATGGATACAGTAGTCATCACTGAGGATTAAGACTTTGGGTGAAATACAGATTGCAGAAAAATAGTAATTTTTAAGGAAGACAGAGTARTCATGGTAATATTGCTGTGGCCAATGAAGAAATGTGGGAATAATCCTGGTGTCAACCTTAAACAGTATATCTTTATTAGAGTGTTCTTTAAGTTGCTTTTTAGAGGCTAAGGAARGGGAAMATTGTGATTGCACAAGATTTAAAGRGAGACTTAAAAAMAGTGAGACACTGGCTGTTACGAAGAAACAGAGAAAGAAATAAAAGGTAAAAGGAGCAGATAGCTGCCTGTCAAGACACTGACAGAATACATGGTCTCCCTTCATTCTSTGTGCTACCCAGCTTGATTATTTTGATTTTTTTCTCATATAGCTCTGTSTGAAAAGATGACCATTCTTTGTATCTCTTTAGAACTGTGTCATTGGCCATTTTATAGGGAAAGTAAAGATAAAAGACAAAACTGGAAAGGTTTAAAACTGTGCACAGATAAATGCATAAGGCCTTACCTTGTCAAAGAAACTGAGCTGGCTTTTTTTTAAGTTGGTTGAAAAATGAATTTATGATATGCCTGTGTGCTTCAGTAGAAGTCTGTGAGAAGGACAGGGTGCTCCTGACCAGGAAGCAATATTGCAGCCTCAAAGTGATACTGAAACTGAACACGTGAATACCTGCTCTGAGTGGCCAAGTTTATAAAAGATGCAGTGCTCCTCTAATGCTTCTGTAGTGGATGAGGGATCTGAGTCAGTAAGTCTGCATCAGGTTGGGCTGCTCTGTGTGCACCTGCTGACRTGAAGTATTGGAGACCTGATTTAAACGGGCTGCAAGTTAAATCAGTGCAAAGTACTGCAGGGTAAAAAGAGTGGATTTGTAGTTTAGCTTGAGAAACTTTTTTGCTTGGCTTAAACCTTTTTTAATTCAGTTGGTTAAGTACACTGTAGGTTTATATCACGTGTACTGAAAGAGTATATCTACAGTTCTCTTGAGCAGTGGTTTAAGTCAGTATTACCTTATCCTCCATTTCGATCTCCCTGCACAAATAGAAGGGRTTCTTGTCATCAGTTTCACTACAGTTTAGAGTCGTCTGCAGTTTGAGTGCTCTGATAAGGATAACCATTTTCTTTCTGYTGATGTTCTTGAAAGCTGTGTGCTCTATCTGATCTAATGGAAGATGTTTGGGGATGGGAGGGGAAATACCCAAAAATTACATAACAGGAAGTTCTGGTATTTCCTTTACTAGAATCATTGCTTATAGATATACCCAGGCTTAGAAATAGTTATGGCCTTGGAAACTAAAAACTTAAATAAGTTGCAAGTCAGAATAGGGAGGTGTCCCATGCTCTTGCAGCTGTTTATGGTCAATATTTGAGGTAACAGAATTGTGTTGGTATCTGTGAGATTGTAGTCATCCRTGACTTTATGCAACTTCTCTTTGAGGATGGAATAAAATCCATGCAAAAAGAAAAAAAAGAGTTGAATGCAATACCTGCTTTGAATATAGCAACTACTATTTTAAGTATCCTTCATAGTCTCAGAGGATTAAAATCTCTCTGTTAACCTGACCACCGTAATGAAGTCTGGATTGCATGTCTTTTCTTTGATTTCTGTTGGGATGCCGTGCCTGGTTTAGCAAAGAACTTAGTGTAAAGGTGGGAAGATCAAAAGGGAAGTACAGTTTAGCATAATGATTCAGAGGACATCTATCTCCCCCAAACATCCCAGGACTCCGCCTTTGTTTGGGTGTTTGGGGGCCCTTTGTTAAAGGCAATTGGAGCATAGTTTGGAGTACAACTTTGCTTTGGAGGAAAGTGCCTTAATATTTAGTGGATAAAGTGAAGTTATGGCTTTGGGGAGGGCACAGGACTGGGGCACATATTGGTTTCTGGCACTAGGAGAAGTTAAACAGGAAAAATATTTCTTKAAGGGTACTTCCTGAGGGGTTGAAGATGTGGCTTTGAACCTTTGAAGTGTATGGGTTTTTTAACTAGTCTTGTATGAAAGTTGAACACTCTTGCTCTGGAGCCGTTGAAGGTGCCTGGTTGTCCACATCTTGTTTTGAATTAATTTTCCTTTCAAAGGAGGTTGAAATACAAATGTTTGCTCAGCACACTCAGAAACTGCTGTTCAGGCCAGGCTGAAATACTCAGTGAATCTCAGTGAATTTGCATACTCAGCTGTGCCAAGATTGAGTTCTGTGCTGTACAGAAGCAAAAATTTATATGCCATAACCACCATGTTAATTGAAAGTTCGTGGCCCATGCTCATCTGAACCTATTTCCAACTTGTACRTCTGGTCAGTGAAAGAGGGAGACTGTGAGCACTAATGGCATAGTTTGTGAATCATCCTTGGTTGTGATGAGCATTTAATATGGGCAAACTTCCTGTTCTAGAGTGCCTGCAGTTGGACACCTGATACGTATCCTGAAATAGAGATGCTAAATTTTTAATTATGCCATAATGAAAAAGTAATTCAGGTAAACTAGAATAAGTAAAACAGRAAAACCAGAAGGTACTTCATCACTTTTGGGTAGCTAGAGGTGGGAAAAGTGTTACATTCCTGGTTGAAATGCATGGTAATGGACAAGGGAGAACATCAGGAGGAGAAAGATGACAAATTTTTTTCTTGCCCTCTCTCCTTTGAGATTTGTTTCTTGTCCATTTTTCAAAGTGCACTGAATTCCATAGTAGACTATGTGAATGTAAGTTTGGAGTTGTGAATCTGTTCAATTGATTGAAATATTTTAATTAGAGTATTTTTATGCAAAAATATTCTTTTAAACTACTGTTCCCATGAAGTGCTTTTCATTTTTATGCACATGGGAGAATTTTAAAAAGTTCATGGGAAAAAATTAGGTGCTACGTATTTTAAAATAATTAATTTCTCTATGTTCACACACAACATGTGCTGGCCAAATATATTTCAAGTGGCATTGTATCAGCACGACAGTAGGTACACAGCTGTAGTCTAATGCCAGAGAATTGTCTAAGAAATTGTGCCACAGAGTTGCCAAGTTCTTTACATGAAAAAAACACTGTTGGCTTTTTTTCCCTTTTCTTGGAGGCTTAAATTAGTTCAGTTTCTTACCAAGTGTTACTTTTCRTTTCACTACCAAGGTTGTCACCTATTTTAAATTTTCTAAGGGATGTATGCACATTTTTTCCCTGTTTTGTCACGTTTTCTTGATACTGAGATGATAAATAATTATCCATGATTTTACTTGGCAATGTTCTTAAATACCACAAGTTTTGAAAGAAAACATGGTCTGAATGTTGTGACTGTAATGGTGACCTGAATTCACCATTACGTTTGTACATCTTTGGGGCTTTAGTCATAAAGCTGAATGACTTGGATTTTGTTTTCACTCTCTGTATTTCTTACTTCATTTTTCCCTCCCACAAAATGACACTTGTCCCAAAATAAATCATTATTATTATAGCTGCTGTTGTAGAGAGAAATGACCAGGTGTGACTCAGCTTTCTTCCCTTGCTTTTCCTGTCAATCCACTGCTGAGGTGAATTTCAATACCATAATGTTTATTGTAGATTAGGCAGCAACAGGTTCTTTCCCATAAGTTTCTTGTTCTCTTTAGGATGAAAAAAAAATTGGTTGAAACAAGTATTTTCTTTTATCTTTCAGAGAGGTCAGAAAAGTGAGAGTGTATGGAAGAAGTCTGAACATGTGAAAATTGAAAGTTCACATTTCTGCTTTTCTATCTTCTRTTTAAAATCAGTCTTGAGGTAAATTGTTAGTGTTTGCCTGTCACCTGTTTCTTTCGTCTAAATCTAGTTTAGATATTTAATTGATGCAGAAAGAAATTCAGTATTCTTTTTCTGATGTTGTGAATTTGACAGCGTGTTATAGAATAGGCTTTGACACTCAGATACACTTCTTGAAGGTAAGTAATTTGTGAAGTCCTATAAATAGCCCAGGGATGCCCAGAAGTGCTTTTTGCAATGCAAATAWTCAAATGATCTGGAACCCAACTAGTACTAATATTTCATAAATACGAAGCATGCAAAACTCACCCACAAAACCAAARGCACCTAACACCATACCTTTCCCCTTCCAAGTTTACATTTAAAGAAACCTATTGTATCAGGTGAAAATATTTTGGAAAAATTACTTTGTTAAGCATTGTGTCTCAGCCTGAACTGAAGATAAGAAACCTGCAGAAAATAGAGATTTTATCTATTTTTTCTCTTTTTCCTTCTTCAGCRGGAAGAAACAGGACCTGTAAAGTACTAGGGGTTGTAAGCATGTAGGCTCTTAGGGTTCAACTCAATTTTTTCTATGTTTAGCTTCCTGAGTATGCATGTCTGGACTGTTTGTAGTGGACAGGCAGAGCGGCCTTTTGGAGATGRCTGCCTTGATATTTTGGCTTTCATATAAGGAAAATTTAGTGAAACAAATCCCTTCCTAAAGTGTGTTTAATCCTTTTTTTGGTCCACTTTTAAGAGTGATAGGCAGTGTAAGTAGAAAAAAAAGACAAGTGTTGTGAAATTTAAATACCATTTTGTTTATTATGAGAGACATAGAGGTGTATATAGCAATGAAGAGTGAGTTTTTGTTAAGTGGAAGACAGGAACSTGTGTTTACCTTCCAAGGTCTTGTCTGGGCAAAAGCTATTTTTAACCAAATTATTTAGCTCAGTGTAATTCCCTAACTGTTGACACTTATCAATGTAAAACATTTTYAGTATTAGCATGTACTACTCAGGAGTAATTTACATGTGACCTTTACTTGGGACCTTAACTTGACCTTTACTTTCATCTCTGCAATGTTTTAGAGGGGTTTTTAGCAGCTTCAGATTGGTAGGTAAAATTTTGCTGAGCACTGTGTGTTAGTGTGCATCTAGGATATTTAGGGTGGAACAATTCTCAGAATTAGACTATTTTTGCTTTCCCATAGGAAGACTGTCTTTCAAATGGCTGAACAAGTATTGATTGCTTTTTTTAAAAAAACTAAAAAGGGAGAGATATATGATAAAACATTCTTCGCCAATAACATTCAGTTTGTGAACTGCACTGTTTGCACGCCACATTAGAGCAGTGGTTCGGTTTCTTGGATAAAATATGGAAATTTTTAATCCTTATTTTTAATACTGGAGTGGATCAAAGATGGTGATCTGTAAAATTTGGTCATAAAAACTTTAACTTGGCTGCCCTTTTTCTTCTGGACRTTTTCTTCACTCACATCCCAGCCTGGAGCAGTTGCTAGCTGTTCTGTTAATTGATTGACAGTAACGTTTGTGTAAATGTGTTGTCATTTTTCACCAGAGAATCAATTGGTCTGCTTCAATACGTTTCAAATCAGACCAATCATGTGTGTTATATATTTATTGATAACTGAGACATATTAAATTTAAATGAAGGAAGCATCCTTTTCATGTCACTGAACTGTGTGGTATAGCCTATTTCTGTATACTGCTCTTGGATGCTAATGGAATGTGAGACTTGTCTGCTGAGTTGATCTGATCAGTGGAACCATTYCCAAAGTATCTGGTTTTCTAGTCTCGTGACTATTTGTTAGGGAGAGTATTTCAACCCTTATGCCAAGAAGCTATCTTGGTTGTATATCAAGAGACTGATTTTTATGTGAAATCTCTGCTCTTTTTTCTTTACTGGTTTGACTATCACCTACAGCTTTCTCTATTGGATTAGACATTATATTTGTAAATATCTATGTATATTTAAGTTTATAAAAACTTAGACATTGTAAGTTTTACTGTTCTGCAGCTTGATAGAGGAAGAGTAAGAATATGTAATTCTTCTGCTTATTTTCTGTCAGCATATTTGGACTTCTTAAATGGCTATCACACCAAATCTTTGTTTCTGGAAACTATTCATACAGTACCTACAGCATGCAGCAAAGGGTTTTTTATTTAATTTTTAATCTAGGATTTATTTTATTTCCTTTAAGGATTGGTTCTGAACTGATTTTTCATGTAAGATCATCTATCTGTTATTTGTTAATTTGATTCMAATATGGAATTTGTGTATTGGGGTTTAATTRTTTRTGTTTTGTATTTATTGGAGTACTGGAGAAAGAGAATTTAAAGCAGAAGAGCTATAAATTCTAAAACATTATCAGCGGTTGTAACCTGTGATTTAGACATGTTTTTTGTATGTAGTCTTGATATTGTCTAAGGCATATTTTTAAAAGCACTAAAGCTAACAATGCACTAAATTATTTTTGCCTGGAAAATGTGATTATAGAACCTCTGACATTGTCTAATACAAGAGGAAATCAGATTAACGTGCCAAAGTGTATGATTTTTTTGGTTTTTTTTTTCTTGTTTGTTTCTTCTTTAAGTTGTCAATTATGCTGTGTTTTTTATGAGTTTTGGAATGGTTCTTTACTAAAATATAGCCTCTTACAGAGCGTTCTTGGTATTTGTTAAAGTGTTGTTTTGTTTGTTTTGGGGAAGATGGTGACTCAGAGCAATTTGAAAWATTAATAGTAATGACTTGCTATTATTGTTGAAGGTGCAGGTTGCTCTCTGGATGGAAACAAAATGTCTAGTTACTACTGCTTTTTATGCCTCTCAGGTACTGCTCCAATCGGTAAATTAAATGCTCAGAAATGATTTAAATAGATGTTAAGGGAACTATCCCACTACAGACTCTTCCAAAAACAGGCTAAACTGGGTATAAGATTTTTGCTTTGTTTGTCTGCTRATGAAGATGCACTGTAATAGCTATATGGATGGCAAATATAAAAATGAAAGGGCTGGTGGCTGGCTGTGTTCATACTGAACTTCTGGGTGCTATAATAGCAGACTCCTCATGCCACCTGCCCCAAAGTTGATGACAGATTTTGAGCCTCAGACCTCTTCCCTCCCAGCTTGGTGCAGCTTCCTACAGCTCTTGGGTGCAGATGATAGCCTGTACAGTTCTAAATTGCATGGCCTGCCAAAAATAACTTCAAGAGTATGCATTGTAAAAGTTTTGTTTGTTTTCAGGAGGATTAGTGGGTAACTTCTTGTCTGTCCTTGGAGAACAAACAATGAGGACAGTGCTGGTCAGTCTGYTTCTAAACTGGGGTTCTTGTCCCCTCTTTTATGAAAATTTTTCAGGTTGCATGTCAATATTTGCAGTATGTGTTGTGAGGCCATTAAATTCTCCCTGACTTCTGTGACTTTCAAAGGCCTATAAAAACRTTGGCAGCATGTCTTCATTTAAGCCACCCAGTTGGCAAAGTCAGAAGTGGTGAATTTAGAATTTATGGTGAAGCAGCAACATTTTACTTCCTCCTTTTTTAGTAACTGAAACAGTTCAATTCCCATATTTGTAGAATTGTTCATTCTTTTGTATATTTGGAAATAATGGAATTTGGGTTATAATAAATTAGAAAAACATTTCTGAAATTTTCCCAGTATTGCACCTTAATTACAATTTTTTTGTTTGAAAGCTTTTCTATATCTCTTCTAGTATTTTTACAGTGAGTAGYTGTGGTTACTTGGGTCTGTTTATGGAAAGTTGTTCTTGATTTAAGTTGGGTTTGTTCTTTTTTTTTCTGCTACAATGCAAGAGTGAAGAAGCTGTGCGAAGGAGTGTGTCCTACAAGACAGCCATTAGGAGGAAAAACAAAAGTAACTGGGAAGAGAATTGGAAGGAATCTGAAAGAAACCCCTAACAGTTAATGCAAAATATTTTCAAAAACATGAAGATATGTTTCTTCCTGGGGRAAAAAATGGGGGTTTTTAATTTMTTTTTTAATTTCAKTTTTACACATTCCTTCAGTTTTTATATATTCATGTTTCGAAAAGTAGATACAAATTGAGGCACATCCAATCCTGGTGCTGACATCTATGACATCTATCAATTTTAAGTATTTTGATAAAATAAATTACATTTTTTRTTCTAAAAAGTGAAGAGTTTCTAGATTATTTTAACTCTTTATCTGCAGCACTTGACTTACTGTAAGGTAAAAAATTTATTTTCGTGGCAGTTGGTGATAATTTTTTGCAGCCTTGGKTCTTAGGCAGACTTACATTTTTCAGTCTAGTTCCTAAACTACTGTTGGTTGTGGATTAGACAGAGTACAGCCTGGTTTGTTTGATTTGGCAAAATTCTGTGAAAACCATATTTTTGAATGCTTTTGAACATGAAACACCTATGATTTGTGCTGTCTGCAAGTGGTGTTTCTTATTAGTGAGTTYTTGATCTGTTGAGAAGAGCTTGCAGTATATGCTAATCGTAAGTAGAGAGGCAACACTGTGAAATGATAAATTAATAAGACAAGTGGTTTCGTGACTAATTAACCAGTGTCTCAGCAAGCAGTCTTTTATTTTTGTTTGTTTGGGGGTTTTTTTGTTTGTGGTTTTTTTTTTATCCTCACAGGTTTGCAAGTAAACCCAGCTTACTTAAACCAGGGGTTGGTTTCATAGTTGTTGATTTCATGGTGTAGTATCTGCCTGTTTCACATTGCTTTAAGAATTTCCTGTGAGTGTACCTTGGTGAGAAAAGCCTGCAATATAGATGATTTTGTCTTTGAACTGCAAGTGAAATGTTTTGGCATAGTATTTGGAGAAAAGGGTTTACACTTCTGTGTTAAATATTTTTTTAGAATTTTCCTGACTTTGTGTGGTTGCTATTTRCATTTTAAAAAAGAGGGTTCTTGGTGAAATGGGGACTTAGCAAAATGAATGAATAAGAGAAGGCTGACAGGCAGTGGAGATGAATGCATACTTAAGGCTATACCTTTGGTACAGAATGTTGGAGTTACTACTAAAAATGGTGTTGGAAAAAGAAAGGATAAGGGGGCTTAATGCTGTTTTAAGGCACTTCCATTTTGTTTAGGTGGGTTTGTATGTCCTGGATAATTGCTTCTTCTCAAAGCAAAACCMGTATAACTGAGTGAAASTGTRACTAGGAGCACATCACACAGAATCACCAGGTTGGAAGAGACATTCAAGACCATCRAGTCCAGCCCAGCCCTAACACTTCTATTAACCATGGCACCAAGTGCCACATCCATTCTTTTTTTAAACACATCCAGGGATGGTGACGCCACCACTTTCCCGGGCAGACAATTCTGATACTTTATCATTCTTTCTGTAAAAATCTTCTTCCTAATATCCAACCTGTATTTCCCTTGGCATAGCTTAAGCTCTTGTCCTGTCAGTTGCTGCCTGGAGAAAGAGACCAACCCCCACCTGACTACAGTCACCTTTCAGGAGGTTGTAGAGAGTGAGAAGGTCACCTGTGAGTCTCCTTTTCTCCAGGCTAAACAACCCCAGCTAAACAACCTTCCTAAACTGAGGGGCCAGAACTGGGCACAGCATACAAGGTGTGGCCTCACCAGTGCCCAGTACAGGGGAAGAATGACCTCCCTGCTCCTGCTGGCCACACYATTCCTGATCCAGGCCAGGATGCCMTTGGCCTTCTTGGCCACCTCGGAACGCTGCTCGCTCATGTTCAGCTGCTGTCACCAGCACCCCCAGGTCCCTTTCTGCCTGGGCACTGTCCAACCACACCATCCTTAGCCTATAACATTGCAGGGGGTTATTGTGGCCAAAATGCAGGACTCAGCATTTGGACTTGTTAAACTTCATYTTATTGGACTCTGCCCATCCATCCAACTGTTCCAGGTYTCTYTGCAGAGCCCTGCTACCTTCCAACAGATCAACTCATGCTCCCAGCTTAGTGTCATCTGCAAATTTAGCAATSAAAGACTCAATACCCTCATCCATGTTGTCACTAAAAATATTGAACAGAACTGGCCCCAGCACAGWGCCCTGAGGGACACCACTGGTGACTGGCTGYCAGCTGGATGCAGCACTSTTCACCATCRCTCTCTGGGCCTGGCCATGCAGCCGCAGTGTTCCAGGAACAAAGAGTGTTCCTGTCCAAGCTGTGGGCTGCCAGCTTTTCCAGGAGTGTGCTGTGGGAGACAGCGTCAAAGGCCTTGCTGAAATCCAAAGAGACAACATCCACAGCCTTTCCCACATCAACCAGGCAGGTCACCTGGTCATAGAAGGAGATCRGGTTGYTCAATCATGACCTGCCCCTCCTAAACCCATGCTGGCTGTGTCTGACACCCTGGCCATCCAGGAAGTGCTGTGTGATGGCACTCAGTAAACTGCTCCATTACCTTACCAGGAACTGAGGTCAGACTCACTGGCCTATAATTACAGGATCCTCCTTCCCACTCTTTCTGTGAGTGGGAGTTACACTGGCCAGTTTCCAGTCATCTGGAACCTCACCAGTGAGCCAGGCCTGTTGGTAGATGATGGAGAGCAGTTTCACAAGCTCATCTGCCRGCTCCCTCTTCATCCTGGGATGGGTCCCATCTGGGCYCATYGATTTATAAACATYCAAGCTGCTCAGCAGTTCTCTGAGTGCCTGCCTYCTCCTGGATAACAGGGGGACYATTCCGCTCCATGACACCATCTACCAACCCAAGAGTACAGCTGTTAAATATGAGCTGATGAGCAGGCCTAGATAGATTGGTTTGTGTTTGTGTCTGATCCTTAAATCTGTCCCTGCCTTCTAATTTTATCAGCTTTGACTTTGTGTGTATCATTTCTTTAAATCCTGAATTCTAAATTATATTGAACTGTTTGTTCTTTAAATTGAATACAAATTAAAATACATTTCTGTTGAGCTATGTGCTGTGTCAGCTATAATAGTGAAAGACCTTCAGCAGTGATGTTTCCATGTTGGAGAAACACAGTCTACAAAGGGCACATCAAGTAGTCTTGGCATGTGAACTGTAGCTAATGAATTCAATCAGATGTAATGYATCCTGTCAAAGTGGTGTTGGATTTGCTGTTCATTACTTCCTTTACTGCAGACTCTGGTCTTGTTTTTAAGTATATCAGACTAGGTTCGGGTGAGGTTGTGGTGTGAGGGGTGAGAGAACTGTAGAGAGTAGAAGTAAGAAGCACCTATGGCTGTAAACAACAGAATAAATTAACCTGAGTTGGGGTAAAACAATGCATTTGTATACCTGTGTTACTTAAATAAGAAATTTGATGTATAATGAAGACATACATAGGATAGCAGAATGAAATAACAGAAAATCTGAAAGAAAATTTTGATTCCTACAAAAATGTAATCTTGGTTTTGTTTTCAAGATTTGAGTAGTCATAAAATCAGAGAATGCTTTGAAATTGTTGGAAGGGCTCTTAAAGACCATCTTGTTCCAACCTTTCTGCTGTGGGCAGGGACACCTTCCACTAGGTTGCTGGAAGCCCCATCTACGCTGGCCTCAAACACTTCCAGAGATGAAGTGTCCTGAGCTCTGGGCAGCCTGAGCAATCTAACCCAACATCTGGCCTAAACCTACCCTCTTTCARTTTGAAGCCGTTCCCCCTTGTTTTGTCACTATCTGACCCTGTCAAAGGGAGTGGTTTTGTTTGTTTTTTTAAGCCCTCTTTAACTGCCAGAAAGCTGCAATAAGGTCTCCCCTGATCCCTGCTGAGCAACCCAGCTCTCTCAGCCTGTCTTCACAGGAGAAGTGCTCCAGCACTCTAATGTGTCCCTCCTTTGGACCCGTTCTAACCGGTCTGTGTCCTTGTGCTGAGAACCCCGCACCTGGGCGTGGGTTCTTACCAGAGCAGAGTAGTGGGGCAGAGTCCCCTCCCTTGACCTGCTCACCCACACTGCTTGTGATGCAGCCCAGGATCTGAGCTGCAAGCATGCATATCTTGTTGATAATCTGATAAATTCTTTATTAAACACATGTATTTGTTCTTTAAATATATTTGTTCAGGGCAGCTAGTCATTGCAAATGAGATTTATTCTATAATTTTGTATGTCAGTCTTCCTTTTGCATGGAGAAAATTTATTGTGTTASGAGTTTGCTTCTTTCCTTGCCTGTTCATGACATATTGCATCTTTCAGATGTATAAAATTTGCAAATTTTATAATTTAAATTTTATAATTTAAATTGTGTTTAATACAAATTTTWAAAAAATAAATATCAGACCTCAGATGATATTATGCTTAATATCAAATCATGCTTAAATAAAAACAAAATKAAAGATTGTGCAGAAAAAACTTCCAGCACAGAAATGCCATCATGTTATCAGCCAAA
Organism: Alauda arvensis; assembly: GCA_902810485.1. Classification (NCBI taxonomy): domain Eukaryota; kingdom Metazoa; phylum Chordata; class Aves; order Passeriformes; family Alaudidae; genus Alauda; species Alauda arvensis. The sequence continues at coordinate 247,790 of CADDXX010000042.1, forward strand.
AAAATCCATCCTTATTGTTGCAAAATTAATGATACTGTTATGATATATGCCATAGCCTCTGAAACTTACTCTAGTATTGACTTGATTTCTCTTTTCTTGTAGAGTTAGTTTCCTAAGAGTAGTTTGGAAAATCRGGGTTGTTTCATGAAAGGAGTTTACTTGTAGGTTTTTTCAATGTACTTTTTCATAAATTATCAAATGTTCTCATCCTGGTTCATTTAAATAATATCCATTATGTACAGTGTTCTATTTAAACAGTCTTATTTGTTGATTTGGATGGCTTCCTTGGGCATGATGTTGAGAGGTATAATAACAGAGAGAGATTGGATCCCTGTTCTGATACAGGAAGAAAAATGTGTGCATAAAACTCAGGGGAGGGTGAAACTGTGGGAGATTGGTAGAGTGGCTTTTCTTTTCTATTAAAGAACTGCATAGTAAAAATAGAAAAAGCTAGTATATCCATTCTGTTTTTCAGTCACATAGTTGGCTGATACAAAGTTAGAGAAGAATTTAAGTTTAGCCTTATTTTTCTGCATTGTAGAGAAAAAACAGTGACTGGTCCATACAACCCTGAATAGCATGAAAAATTCAGGCCATGGTCCTTTTCTGATAAAGTATTTAAATGYTAAATTGCCATTGGCTTGTCTTCAGTAACATTAGTAATTTAATTCTTGGGGACTATCAAGATTTTTTCCAAAATGTTTAATTGATATTTGAGAATGGAATTTGGAGACTGGGATTTTGAAACTTAAATTTGTGTTAGGGCTTTTGTTCCAGCTCCATATCAAATATAACTTTATTTGGATATTCTAGACTTACTTCCTCTTTCTTGAATAATAGCTCTTTATGTGGAGAATATGGTGATATTCATTCTAGTGCCAAACAGTGGTGATTTCATCACCTTATCTTGTACACGGTTTCACTAATTTTTGTAAGGTATACTATGTGAAAATTTGGAAAGGTAATGGAACACATGAAGTAAATTCTAGATACCTAAGGCATTGTTAGTCTGTAGTCTCTTAGGAATATCAGTTGATACTGCCTACTGAATATAAACAAAGCCTTCCCTTTGAGGAATATTTTGTTCCACTCATGAATTCTCAGTGCATTAACCTTTAATCAAATATATTTTTATTTGCAGTGCTTGTTCCAGGTTGAGATASTGTTTTAGGAGAAAATGTTTGTGGTTTTGTAGTTTGATTTTGTTTTGTAAAATTTCATTTACAGAAGGTAGAACGCAGGGTTGTAGTGGCACAGCAGCTGCTTGTAATTTGTAGATGCAAAGGAATTATTTGAGTCWTTTGGAAAAGCATTCCTTTTGCTAYGGTTACAATGCATATTTGTGCATATTATAATAAAATCTCTAGTACTCACTACAATCCATTCAAWGCAAAGATCAAGCCGAATAGAATTTTTAGAAGAGGTCATAGTTGTATYAGAAATATTTTTCTCTGTCAGCATAATAGCTTAAGTGTAAGAGTAATGTTTTAAATACCTTCTAAGGCTATTGGGCTATATAAACTTGAATAACATGTAAAATTACAAACTACAGAGATAAATTCAAGCTTGCAAATTGGATGTGGTTTGGACTGTGATTATTTATACACACTATATCCTTTCTTGTATGCAATGTTAAACTATATCAATATTTTGAAAAAAATGCTAGATGGATGAGCTGACATTGTTAATACCACATTTGTGACACTGGGTCAGTAAGTTAGGTAACAGTGCTGAAGATCATAAAGCAGTACAGGTATCATTTGGCATAGATTTCATGACATGGTGCATTGAGAATTTACTGAGTTGTGAGTTGCCAACAATACTTTTTCAAACCTCGCAAATTTATATGCTTCCTTACACAGATGAGCATATTCTGTTTCAGTAGTTCTGTGTTGCGATAAGTGTCATGCTCTTACCAGGCTGATCTAACCCCCAACACAGGCCATATAACTTTGAGGTTGGTCTCTTCTGTCTGAAYGTAGACCTATGCACTGTAAACAACTATCGAACCTATGTGTGTAGACAACAGAGGGAAAKAGGTACTTCTGTGTTGGATGTGTAAATTACCATGCTATTAAATACAGAARTGCCTTTTTTCTCCTCTGTTGACTTGCAGGGGATTGCACTTGGCTGGTACAAAGTCAAACTGTAATAAGCGAAGATATTCTGGCTCAGGGTGTCTGGGGAGACTGTTGATTGTTTGGCTAAAAAATGGGAGAAATTGTGTCTCTCACCTTGTGTTTGGGATACAATAACAGCTTGCATTATCTTAGCCTGCAACTTTGCTACTTTTTTTTTTTTTTTTTTTTATTGTAGAAAAGTTTTTATAAGTTTCCACCATAAATTGGAACGGGCCAGGAATACTGACATTTCTTTCAAAGCATACACTTACTGTGTCGGTTAATGTCCAACCATGACAAAGATGGTGTGAGCTACGTGGTGCTTTGTRGTAATCTGTCTTTGCAAGTGGAAGTTTTACTCCAGTTTTCAAAAATAAGGTTTTAAGMTATAATGTGAAGAATGAACTTCCTTATGCTTTGAGGTCTTTAACTACTACTCAATGGTCAGGCTTTGTCTCCAGTGGGAATGTCTGGAGGTTTTGTTTGTCTTTTTTTTCCATATTCTGAATTAGCTCTAGGTCAGTTTAAAATTTAAAAATGAAAGTTTGATTGGAAAAAAGAAAAAAAAAAAAAAAAAGAAAAAGTAGCTGTTGGCCACCACTGAACTTTGATTTCGTTTTGCTTTCTGAATATTAGTGTATTAGGTTTTCAACCTGGCCTTTCCAGTTTTCTCAGTTGTGCTGGTATGTGTGTGCTCAAGTGTGTTTCTGGACTAGGGCCTTCTGTGTTTGATTGTGTGGTAATGCAGAAAAAGCAACGAATAGGTAATCCTGGAACAGTTTCCTTTTAGTTGGCTATTTTACCCATTTCCTGAAACACATGAGAGAACTAAGATGTCCTGAGTGCATTTAAATTAAGACTTAAGTGTAAGTCTTACCTGTCTTCAACCAGAAGCTCTTCAACATAATTTCAGTCTTATACTTTACAATCATTGTRGTACATATTAAGTAATAAATAGATAATCTGTTTGAAAAGTATTTAAAAATACAGTTTTTGTGCTCTTTGTGGAATACCTCCTCGTGATTTGTGTCTAATTTAGCACTGCTTTCAGTGAAGATGGAGGTGAAATATAATTGAAAGGAATGTATTATAAGAGGTACTAGTCCCTCAAAGGCTTCTGTCCAGCACTGGTGAAGGAGGAAATCGGTCAAGTACAAACAATGTGGYTTTTATTACATCAGGTCAGCAATAATAARCCTTTGTACTTCTCAAGACCTTTTTGTTTGCTCTTTAAAAGGACACTATCAAGGGTATTAAGCCTTATGCTTTCTTTGCATTACCATGGGACTGACTGACAGCAAGTAAGTGTTTTGGAAAAGCTGAGATTCTGGACAGACCAAAAGATGATGACTATGTAAAATTATACAAGTATGTAGAGACACATATATCTGGGTTGACAAGAAAGGTTGCTAATCAGATACCTACTAAGTACCTCTATTTAGACTTACCTAGTTCAGAGGGGGCTGCTGTTAAAGTTTTGACCTGTGCTGTTGCATGAATTAGATTTTTATTATACTSTGTGTAGCATTAACTTCTTTGGAACTAATTGCCTCTAAATCCTTTATGGATTATTGCATTGGTTGTTGCTTCTTAGTCRAAGTGTTATTTTTATTTATTTTTCTGAGATGAAAAATAGGATTTTTTGTAGTTGTTTGGTTGGCCAGTTTTATTTTAAGGTTTTCTTTGTTTTTCGGTGTAATTGTAAGGTTTTGTGTGTATAATTGTTTGATGGTGATGTATGCCACCTCATAAGTTCAACTGTRGCAACTGACACAGCAAAAGGTGTTGGAACAATATTTCAAGTACCCAAAGAGTGGTGTATCTTCTGCAGAGGTGCTGTTTTAAATTTTGAAGACCTTAATGGCTGTTTTCTTTTAGTTGAAGTTACCTGAAATGGATTTCAGTCTACTGAAACTTGTTATTGCTATGACATGGCAATTTGTTTAGCTTTGGTTGTTTTATGTTGTTTTGCACTGTTCTTTTTTTGGTGGAAAACCAGCTAAACTTCTTCAAGCTGAATTTGAGTGAAGCAACCAACCCAAACTGTTCTGTAAATACTTCCTGTCACCAGGGAAACTGAAGGTGAAGATAGAGGTGCTGATAAATGATGAGAGCTTTACTGTCCTCTTGGTTACAAATTTGATTATGAGATTGAAACTTAGAAACAGAGCTGCTTTTTTTTTTTTTTTTTTTTTTTTTTTTTTTAAATCCAATATGAGATGTCCCTGCTTAGTTTTTTTTTCCTACTCACCATTTTTGGAAGGGGAAAAATCACTGAAAAACACTTTTCATTAACTGAACAGAATAAATGGAAAACCATGTGTTAATGATTTACTTTTTGTAAATTGATTCTTTATGTACTACCAGAGGTAAACTGCAAGTTATTMATCTTCATAGAAAATTGGAAACCTTTTGGCTTAGACTGACTCTGGGACATCCAATTCAAAATACTGTGTGTAGTACTAATCCCAGCAGGAGCTGTATATTCACAACTCACACCTMTTAACAGACAAAAAAATCAAAGAGTATCTGAAGAGAGATCAGGATTTATCACTGTGGATTGTGTTTGCTCATGCTTCTGTCATAACATTTTTATTACTTTCTTTAAACAATCAAGACAAATCTTGTAGACTAAAATTTGGGCGTTTATGATACCTGGTATAGTACTTTACTCATCTTGTTGGTTTTCCTTCTTTTAGCTGTAATCTGGGTTACTTTGTATCCCATTTTGTTTGTGGTAAGTGGAAGTGTAACACACTTGAATTAAATGTAGCAACTTTTGGCCTACATGTCCTTTTATGTTAGGTTTTATTTTAAGGAAGCTGTTTCATGGTGGGTTTAAACAATTAAAGATAATTAAAACCATCAGAAAATATTAACTTTGAACACTTATTTAGAAAGAGTCCTGAATTACTCAAAACTGATGGGCATTTTAAACATCAGTTAATGTACAGAAGGCTAGGTGTGGGGTTTGCATGTCTGGYTTTTGTTGTTTGAGAAATTATTTGGAAAGAAACCAATAGGTTAAAAATTCTTCCCAGTAATATTTACATTCCAAGAAGTAGTTCATGTGCATATTTTTACCTTTCCCTATCTGAGAGAATCAGTTCTGTGAATAGGATTTGAATGTTCTAACTTTTTAAATTCAAAAAAATGTCTTTCATGTATAATTTCCAATTTACAGATATTTTTCCAGTTGTTAAAATGTGACACTTTCTGATAGTGCTTTAATTACCTGAAATTCTCATCAGAGGAAAGAGAATTTTTTGSTTTCTAGTGTTTTAGCTTGGCAAGTGTTACTTACCAGACAGGTACCTGATTCTTGGCTTAACTATACTTGTCTTTTAAAACATGATAGGCCAATTTGAAAAAAAAATTATATTAATACAAATTAATCCGCTTCATTTCTAGCAGGTGTTTGGTATCATGTAAAATAAGCTGTTTCAACAAGCCTCCTTAACTTAGTTCAGCAAGTTAAACTTAATTTCTAGGTGAAGAAGGAGTTRATCTTTAAAAGTTTCTATTTCAGCTGTTTTTATAAAAAAAAACAGTTTTGAAGTTGTGATCTATTTGTAGTTCAGGTGTAATATTTAAATAGGTAAAAGKAGGAGTAATAATGATTTTGCAATGTCTTWGTTTCAGTATGRAGGAAAASCTTTATCATCCACTCATCTGTTCATCTTCTCTTTATCAATGGGTCACGAATTGCAGGTTGTGGAAGACAGAAAGAGTTGAAAAATACCATTGAAGAACCAAGTAGGGAAACTCTGACTTTATGAGAATTGGTCTGAAGATTTTGGATATTGAAAAATTTGAGATGGGAGATACATTTAGAATCAGTATTCTAAGAGCTGTTTAGAAATTGAGAGGATTTATGGCTATCATAACCAGCAATCTGATTACTTTATGTTTTCATTTTTATTGGTCTCTAGTAATTCGAAGTAAATTAAAAKAGAAAGAATAAAGAGACAGAAGGAACTTTCAAGAATTCTGCTTCTTTTGCTTGAAGACACCCTGATATTTACAATACTTTTGTAAAGAGACATTAATGTGTGAGCAAAAAAAAAAAAAATCCAAAACCTGAAATTACAGAAGAATTTGCATCATTGATGTTCAGTTGTTTGGCACTTCCTGGAAGTCAGAAGCATGTATCTGAACTATGTGAAAAACAGGAAACTTGACTGATGGGTGTTAATTAGCCTGGTGATTCCCATCTCCTTAGTTCTTAAGGATTGTAGTTCAGTAAGATTTAAATGGGTGGGTCAACAACAAGAGAAGTTGACACAACTTCTTGGTATTCTCTGGCATATTGAATCTTRTGTGAAATTGAAAATAGACTAAACTAATKTCCAGGTGGTTWAATGTAATTTTAGTGGTATGTTGTTATAGRCTCCCTSTATACAAAGTAAGAAGGAACCTAAAAATTGCCAGGTCTTTGGGATCTTTTGAAATTTTTACAGCATCTCCTTAGAGTCAAAWGCTAGGCTGTACTTTGAACATGCTTTGGTACTTTCTTTTTAAGTTCAACTGAGCTGGGATAAAGAATTAATGATACTGAGCTTTTGATTGGTTTGACAAAGAGAAGGGAATACCACTGGTATACCAGTGCCAATAAAATTGTGGAACAGGTAATCCAATGACYTTGCCTGGTATGTGATGGGTATAGCTCTTGCTGTGTACTATCTCACATTATTGCTAAATAGATAGACATTTTCTTTCTTCAAGGAGTTCATGGTGAAAATGGAATCATAACACAACAGATGAATAAGAAGCATYATGGAAGCAAGCTCCTCTGGCAGGGCTGCCCGTGGTGAACACTACACATGCATCTCTGTTTTCTATGTTACTAAGATCTTAATCAGACTGTTGCCGATTTCAGTGCATATTGAAGGATACAAAAAAAATTTGCAAAATTTGCGATCAGAAATTTCTTTTGTTTTTTTTAGCAGTATGAGATGAACAGTTCTAGACAACAAAAAGGCATCCTATTGTCACGATCCTCTAATACAAGCCTCCTCTAACTTTCCTTAYTTCTCTGACATGTTTTTCAGTGTTAGATCTGAACCCTCTAGAGYAATGTAGATCTATAAAAGCAGTGATCTAAGATTTACAGTGAACAGTCCACAGCTGGCTTGCAGAACAGCGAAGACACTGAATTTGGCATTTTCAGTGGCATTGGCCTATGATATTACACATTAATAAATATCTAAACTTTGTTACTGGAATGTCCAAAATCATCACCCTCCTTTTGAGTTGCCCTATTCATGTGCCAACCACATCTTTTGTTGTAGAAGCCCACAGTTGCTTGTGCCTTATGGTTTCCCTAAATCTTTCTCCCAAGTGTTTATCTTCTGATTACCAGTCTGTTTGGGCAGGCTGATTTTCCTTTGCTGTGCCACTTTTCCACTTCTTTGTCAATAATTACTGACAACCCCCATTTCCTAGTCTAGGCTGTTGAAGTTACATCCAAAATAAGACAAYGATTAAATGGCAGACAAAATTTGACATTTAGTTGTGAATTTGCAATCTGATACAATTAACTTAGTTCATCTGTGATATTTAACAGAATAAATTCTATTGTGCTTGTGGCTATCAATAAAGACTAATATGTGTCACAGTAGGAAATGTTTCTTCTAACTGTAAATAAAAGTGAATGCATCTGATGATTTTTGTGGGCATCTGTTGAAGGCAGGGCCAACCCTTCTGGGACTCAGAAAGCAGCCCTTGGGGTCATAGAGCTCACATGACCTAGTTTATTCTTCATTAAAACAGATGGTATCTATCTGAGYAAGGCAAACTTGGTTTTAAGAAAGAGCTGGGGATTAAAAGGATGGGAAGCTGAAACAGCTGGGTCTAATTAATGGGAGCAAATAAAGAGGCAATCTAAGCATTAAATTAGTCATCTACATCAATAGCAAAATAGTCACTACTGACTAAATGACTACTCACTCAATTGTTTTAGCTGATCAAAAGTTGCAGGATTGGTTTACCTAGCATCAGAAGTATCTGAAATTGCATCAGAAATGTTCCCACATTCTTTATTCTTTTCTGCCAGGCTTCAAAGAGAACAAAATCCTGGAAACTGGYTGTGGTGTTTTTGCATGGTATTAGGGAATCCAGCTTGTTTTGTRAGATTGAAAATACCCTTGCATTTGATACTTAGGCCAAGTTGGTCCTCTGCAGATTTTGGCCTCATCTCTTTGTGTTTAACATGAGAAGGTTGCGTAATAGAGAAGACGGTTGGCATTCCTTCCAGCTCTGCAACCATAAAAAGTTTGCAATAGTATCCAAGACCTATCCAAGAATTTTATTGTTACTGTTGTAAACAGATTATACTGGATTAGTGGTTAGCATTTTGCATATTTTTTTCTGTTTGTCCATATAGTCCTGAAAATCCTGAATTTTGTTGCAAACAGCACAGGTGTTCTTCTTGCTGTTATTACYGGTGGCCAGAGACCTTCACTTACCAAATGCCTTAGCAGGGAGAAGGGGCCTGTGCAAATAAACTACAGATCTGCCTTCAGATTTTGTAAGGACAGTTGTTTCCTTGAGGTATGATCTTCTCATGGAGGTGGTTAGTTTTGATTTGAAACTCTGGTAACATGTACTATAATAAACAGATAGGGATATGTATGTAGGGAATGTATGAAGCCATTGCTCTTCCTTCAGCAGGATAGTACYGGGTAGATCCCAGGACTAATCCAGAATGCTATGATGTCCCTCAAGTTCTCTTGGTTTGAACCAAATATGAAATAAACGTAGGTAGACTAAAGTGCAAATCTGTAAACACTGATTCCCGTCATTCTTATGGACAARTGCAGAATGTTTCCATTTTAAGGTAATCATAAGGAATGTTTACTTATCTGTCAAAAAAGGTCAACTTCTGTTGGTTCAGAGCTCTGAGATGATCAGGGGAAAAAGCTTTCACAGTGATTAAGAGAATTGTTGAGACAGTCCAGGTGTCTCCTCACTATTAACACTGCCTTCTTTGCTTCCAAAAACCTTCCCTCAAATTTATGGAGCTGGGTCTTCATCTTGCACAGTGCCATTTACTGCCTCAGGTTTTTAGTTTTCTTTTTAGGRATCTGAAGGGCAGAATTTCCATCTAATCACAACACAGCAACCTGTTCTCATAAAACATATTTTCTTGACTGTGCTAAACAACCATTGTAACATCTTGTTACAGCCTCCCACCTTGACTGTCATCCCGTATCTCCTTCTTCCCTATCAATTGCAAGGAAGAACATTTAAAAAATGTTAGCAGAAATGGCTARAAGTATGAATAGGTTTGAAGTGAGATTTTGAATTACAGTAGTTTATGTATGCAAACTTTATCTGATTATTTGAAGACTAGCTAGGCATAAAACAAAACAAAAAGAAAACCATAGTAGTTTGTCCCATGGAGGAATAGTGAGTGTTTGGGCACTGCCATCTGATGCAGGCCTAATGGATTTTCTGAGAAGACTTGGTGGGGAGAAAATACATATTATGAGAGGAGATGTCTGAAAACAAGTGTTAGGTGGCTTCTTGGTCTGTATGGTCTTGATTTTCATAGTTGATTGCAACTGTGCTAAAGATGTTTGAAAATAGACTGCCTGGGATCAGTTCAATGAGAAAACTGGTTTGGGAGGTTCTCTGTTCTCGCCTGTCTGTGTGGTCGTCTGGTTTTCCCAGAGGCTTTGTAGATTAGGGCCTTGCCAYTATTCTGGAATAGCCTGCCAGGCTTTGCTGTTCCTGGCAGAGATATTTTCAGGAGGAAGTGTTTCCAAAGTTAGAACTATTGCTAAATAAGTCCCTGACAAGTTAKTCTTTGAAAATAGATAGAATTTGTGATTTCCATTATTGTGGCTATTTCTGACCAGTGATTTGTAAAAATAGACTAATAGCRTAAGGAAAAGTAAAGCATTCTAAAATAAAAACTTCTTAAACAAGTAGAACAGGTCCTGAAACATGTAATCACTACAGATCTAGGAACAATTAGATATGTGTTGACTTTYGACTTTCCTGTTGGATATGTTTGTGGAAACACTTCGTTCATACAAGTAGCAAAATGCATGTAAAACCACATTTGCTTATGGGGTTAGTGTTAATTTCCCTGAGTCCACATTTGGAATTCTCAAGAATGAAAGGTGGTTTCTAGTTTCAGTGTGCAATAAGACTATATAAATACATCATTTATAGTTTTTATTCATAATTTAAATTTCAGCTTCTAGTTCAGAAATAACCCAAGTTTTTTGGGTTTTTTTTGTTTGTTTGTTTGTTTGTTTTTGTTTGTTTTTTTTTTGGTCTGTGCATGCAGTGTAGATGTAAGTAATCAGTATTTAAAGTAGCTTGAACAGATGTCTCTGCTTGGAAGCTTTTGGGCTGTTTGTTTGTTTTTTGGTGGGGTTTTTTATGTTATTTGTTCGGGGGTTTTTTACTGCAGAAGTCCATCCCCGAGCAAATGAAGTTKTTTGTGGGTATAGTCATGTAATGCGACTACGTTGTTAAAAGATTTCATTACATGATAAATTTTCCAGGGTAACCTGATGATTTACTATGCTACAACAGCAGGCTTTTTCTGAGRCCTGGATAGAGTTTTTATGGTTAAATAACTGTAACTCGGCACAGGTGGGAATGTAAAACTTCTTTGATAGAATCTTTTGTGCCTGGACAATGGTAATCCTTGATGTGTTTGTGTAGTGAGAACTTTTACCTTGAGAACTGGCTTTGAAAGCTGTATTGGTAGTGGAGCTGCAAATCCGATAAAACTGGATTGCTGGACTTATCTTACAAACTTTTTTAGTTTGTAAGATAAGTATTTTTGGTTTTTAGTAAATATTTTTTAGTCTTTAGCAACATTTTAAGAGACTGAAAAGAAAAACTGTTAAATAACATAAATTTTTTCAGCTGAGAATACACATACAGAAAACAAGTATTTCAAATCTAAGTTGAAGCTTCCAGATGCAAAAATTCCCTTGTTTTTTCTCATGTCCCCAGTAATGCAATTTTAGAAGTTCATTTGTTAGTTTCTTGCTCCTACTGATCTCTCAAAAATGTATTTCTTTTCACATAAATACTCCTTTCCCTGTACCTTTTGCACATCTTAGGAAATTGTCTTTGCTATAAATTGATCATAACTGATCAACACAATCTGAAATCAGGTAACAAACCAGTKAATACTGAAACAGGTCTGTGTGCTGCCTTTCCTAGGGTATGTGCAAAGAAGAGGACAATTGTGAGCTGAAGTGGAAGCTCTTGACTTTTCTGGAGAGATTGAGCTTTCACAAATTAGGTGCTGGATTTGAATGCCAGGCGTCCTTTATAGTGGCACCTATAGTGAGTGTCCTTTCTGTCTGAGAATGGGATTAAAARTATCTGGTGTACTGTTGTAATGGAATCTACATGGCATTGTTTAATGAATAAGCAGCTACCCAATGAGCTGAAATGTGTGTTCATCTTCAAATGTGCACTGTGCTGCACAACAAAAATGTGCCAGTTTTAACTTTGATTTCAAACTAAAAGAGATACTCAGTTCAGTTGTATATGATTGTCTTGAGTGCAATGCACTTAAAAGGAACTTTAATGACTGTTAAATAGAGAAATTCCTAATGCATTATTTAAAAGTCAATATATTTTTATTTTACTTCTTTATTTTTTAGAGTGAATTTGAAAAGGAATAAATTAACTATAAAAAAGGGGTGCCAGACAGCTGCTGTTTCCAAGTAATATAGCACTGTGCACTATAAGCAGATTTAAAAAAATGTAGTAACTTTTAGAAGGATTAGCAAATTTTATGTATTTTTTCCCATTGCTTCCTTATCCTACTGAATCTCTGTGCACATTTAAGTTTATAATCTCCTCACCTGAATAATTTGAGTTCCTCTAGGTTTTGATTTAGCAAATTATTTTTCTTCTCTTTCCCTTTTTATGGTAAATTGATGTTTCTGCTCCAACTTTGCAGGCACRGGTACCTTTGGACGTGTTCATCTGGTGAAGGAAAAAATGGCCAAGCGTTACTTTGCACTGAAAGTAATGAGCATTCCCGATGTCATTCGGCTGAAGCAAGAGCAACATGTGCACAATGAAAAGTCTGTCTTGAAAGAAGTCAACCACCCTTTTTTGATCAGACTGTAAGTTGTTGTATTTTTAAAATTCATTTCACTCATACAGAAAATGCAGTTGAAGTACTCTAGAGTCTCATTGCAAGTTCTTATCTACTTAACCTACACTGAGCATTTAATTTCTCATATGTAATCTAGATTAAAATAGACATTGGAATGAAGTACATATTTTAGAAGAATCAAGAATTTAAAATAAAGAAGTATAATTTAAGCATTCAAACAATAATTTATTATAAGGTGTTTTYTCTCTCTTATTTTCACACTGCAGAAGAGACATTTTCTGAAGTGAGGGGAAAATGCTAATGAAGAATTGTTAGCTTTGCCTCATCAAAATGACTTCTAAAACAATTCTTGATGTCAGAATGGTGATGAAAGTATTTCTACATGTATGTGCTATAGATATTCTTACACTTGAATATCTAGTTTTTAAAAACTTAAGTGAACCATGCTTTCGCAAACTTTTTTTTTTAAAGAGTTTAAATAACTGCAGCGCTTCTTGGACTTTGGTATTCCTGTATTTGAGGTTGTTAAGTGATGGAACGTATTGCAAAGTATGATTTAAACACAGTTCATAAAGAATACTTTATTTAGTGGAATTGAGGTAACTCTAATGATCCCAATGCTCCCATTGTTAAAGAGAAAAGGTATCATACTTTTCTGTTCACAGCACCACTGYGTTCACCACTGTGTATCTGAGTCCATATATATTAATGGGATAACTAAACCTCTGGTAATTGCAGGTTAATTTTMCATTTATATTTTCTCATGCATGAATGCATGACTGGCTATTAACCAAGATTTGTTTCCATTTACCTGCCTTAATCAGTTTTACATAAAATTAGACACATTTAGCCTTAGCTAATCTAGCTGCAGAGAGTGCAGCTTCCTGCCAGGAYTAAGCAAGTATCAGAGGGAAAAGAAGAAGGCAACAGTGAGGTAGTCATTCAGAAGAAGGAATGAGCCCTGCAGGAGGAGGCTTTTTCCCTGGTGTGGTGTTGGCTTTTTCCAGCATCATGATGCTATTAGTTTCCAGAGAGTGTTCAGAAATCSTGTGTGTGGCATCGTATCTGTAAGACAAGTTCTAGAATATGTAGAGATTGARATTCATGGAAGCAAGCAAGATGGAGAGGCTTAGTACATCAGGTTAGACTGGTTGAAGTATGGATGGAATGGGGGGAACAGGATTTTCTGTAAATATCTGTGTACATCTGGAAATTCTTTGYAAGAAAACCAACAAGCAAATTYACAAACGAACCTCATCTCAATAGGTCTGAGTGTCAGGAACAGTGGGAGTAGATAAATTTGGGTGAGATGTCAGATGCAGGGATGGGAGGAGTCATGGTCATATAGAAGTGATCAAAAGTCCAAACAGCAGAGTTTTCTTGGATTTCATTCACACCTTATTTACAAAATATCAGATTTTTCAGATTCCCAAAGGACACAATTCAAATAATTCACTTTGTATGCAAGGGAAACATTCTTCATGTCTTCTAGAGCTCTGCCTTTTCTGTTGAAATGTCTAGTGAGATGTTGCATCAGCTATGCTCATGTAATTGTCTGTGTGATGCCTTTTTCCCTTGGCAGAGGAGACTCCAAGCAACGTAGCTCAAGTGAGGTAGTTAAAATTTAGGTCACAACAATATTTATGTGCTTTAGGTTAAACAAGMCTTTGTGGATGATTATCACTAGACTGTATGAGAAATAATACTTTCTGCAGCTTCTTAGGTGGCTAAAAGGTTTTTTCAGCCACCTTCTGCCCGATGTATGTGTGGGGTTTTTTTGTTAATTGTTTTACTGTGTTTAACAAAAATAGGGAAAAAATTACATAGTTCCATTTTAATGCTTTTAAAGTGTGTTATCAACATGGTCTGTTTTTTTATGTTTTCAGTTAGCTTCACCATCTTTAACACTGATAACCAACTCCTTTGGTTTCAAAGCAGGGAATAGGTGTCAATGCAACATAATATTTCAGGATTTTATGATGGGAAATTATAAAATAATGCTGCACATAATTGATTTCAGAATCATTTCAGAAATTCCATATGTCTTCCTATATGTAAAGATTTGGTTACTTTCCTTTTCCTTTTCCTTTTCCCTTTTGACAAATACCTATTCTGAATATAGGGAGGTACAGTTTTTCTGTAGACACTGGAGTTATTCTTCTACATATTTTTTAAACATTTTTWAAAAACACTTCTTAGTTTCTTTTGCAACAACTGATCACTGGAGATTCCTAGGCAGTCTGTACTGGACATGTTTGAGGAATGTGTCATACTGTGGTCCAACTCTTCATAGTGAGATGTGATGTTGACRTGTTTTGGAAGATAGGAAGAATTAATAAAAATAAACTATGTCTTGAGGTTGTATAAACTAAAACAGGTTGTTTGTCTGTAGGAGTTCACAATGGCATCTAAAGTCTTTGTAGTAAAACAGAATTGTAGAGTTAATGATACCACACGTTCTTCTAATCACAGCTTTAGTAGGTTTTTTTTCCTCTCCTTTTTGTATTGAATTACCATTTCAAGCAATCTGAATTACAAGTACAGACATTCTTCATTTTGCTCTTTTTCATGTATACCAAATAATGTATCCATTTTTCTGTGGATAGACAAACCTTTAAGAGTCAGTTTTCGAATAAATGAATTCCATAAAAATCCTGTGCCTAATGATGCAGATGTCCAATTTTTTTCCCCTCTGTATTGTCAGATTTTGCTCTTTGTCTCCCACAAAGATGTGGTTTGCTTTGTTTCACCACTCCTGCTCTTCTTTTGTTGTTTATTGTAGGTACAGCTTTTCCTAATTACCTAGAACACATTTTCAGAATTTTTTTGCATTGTCAATAAAGATACTTGGAATGTCATCAATAGCTAATTAATGATGTTGATGACTGTGATAGGGAAAAAGTTCCATGAAAGCTGAAGACAAGCCTGGGCTCTGCTTTCTCCATCACTTACGGAATGGAAGAGCTGTAGCTGATGCCTGTTAGTCTGTCTTATTTTCTTGGTTGCCTCAGCGCCACTGTTGAAAACAAAATCTTCTGAGTAAAAGTCATTCATGTGTCAGGAAGCTCAGTTTCTGCTTATCTTTCCCAAAGCTCCATGCCCTGATTAAGCTCAAGATACTTGTAATACTGCTGAAGCACCGACTAGAAGCTGAAGTAGCTTCTGTTTTTRTATCACTGTATCAATAAAGTAGATAAGGATGCCATTCTCTGTCTTTTATGGAATTAGGGATAATTCTTTGTTTCAAATGTTAGTGTTCTTCAAGATGTTATCAGTTACTTGTTTTCTTCTTAACCGYTGAACTACATTTAGGGGTGTGGTGAGCTGTTTAATATAGATAGAATGAAATACAGCATAATTTAGGGGTATATGAAAGAGAAGATTCCTGTATTCTGTAATTAAACAGTTTAAAGCCACATAAAATTATTTTCTTTMTTCTTTACCTGTTCTTTATGTTACTCTGACTACCACAGGAATAGCTCTCAAATTAAAGGTGGCAGTCTGAKGAATGGAAGGCACCTATCCTTAGATAAATTCTGAATTAATCTGAATTTCTGAAGAAATTAATCTTGTTTTGCTGTCATTTTTGCTTTTCTATTGCTTTTGTGAAAGTTGTCATAGAAGAGCRGGCATAGTCATCTGATGCTTTAGTTGGGATTGTGTATCTCCCAGGAAKAAGGCATGGGAAAGGAGAAGGACAACTCTGATGTCTGGTTTTGAACATATTGTCATGAAAGTCTTTACAAAAGCAGATTCTGCCTRCTCCCATCACTTTGGTTATACTTGATAATATAAAATGTAAGGTGTGTAAAAATGTCTGGTCTTTATATCAGGTCAGTTATTTGGTGATTAGAAGAGACCTGTTWTGTACAATGAGACAGAATCTATCAATTTTTTTTTTTTTTGCCTGTGCTGTACTTATCCTCAAATATCTGGTTTACAATGCAGGTTGAGGYACCTGCTTGAATTTACATAATCTTGGATTTTTGGGGGTTTCATATTTGCAGAATATTAGGAATCAGAAATTAGTTTTGTACATGGTTGGGGCAGCAGAGGTGGTTTTATGGACATTTACTTGTACAGCAAATCAGAGACATCATTTCTTTATTCAGTAAAACAATATTTTTGTTACAGATTTTGGACCAACCATGATGAACGCTTTTTATATATGCTAATGGAATATGTGCCAGGAGGAGAACTTTTTAGTTACCTGCGCAACATGGGGCGTTTCAACAACAGCACAGGACTGTTTTACTCGACGGAAATAATTTGTGCAATAGAATACCTGCACTCCAAAGAAATAGTTTACAGAGACTTAAAACCTGAAAATATATTGCTAGACAAAGAAGGTCACATCAAGCTTACTGATTTTGGATTTGCAAAAAAACTGGTGGACAGGTAAGTGGGGTTTTTTTCTGGTAATTACATTTTGCATGCTAAACAGTTGAAAAAAAGCGTTTGATTTCAGGTGCTCAACATTTGATTTAACACTCCATGTGGTTCACACATGTCAAATCCCTTAATCTGAAAGAAATTATCATTTTAAAATGACTGTACGGAAAACAGTCCTAATCGTACCCCTTAGGATAGGAGGAGCAATATCATACATAAGCAACCATAGAAAAATATTTTTATATAGCTGGTTTTGTATATTTTTCAGCAGTCATGTTGTAAAAAGGGAGTTCAGAGAAGTAATTTAAGTAAGAAAGATCTGTAAATTAATTCTTAGTACATACTGAATTGCTATATGTTTTGTAATTCACGTTTCCTTCTAGTTTCCTTTTAGAGATTTTTGAGGTGTGATAATAACATTTTGTAACTGGATACAGCGTTTTCACTAGCCTGTGGCTAAAATGAAACTGCAAAAATCTAGACAGAAAACATAAGGCCAGCTTCAGCAGAACTGATTTATTTGAATCTTCTACTGTCAGCTTTAATTACATACGTAAATTTTTGATAATGCAGAGGCTCCCCTGCAGTGATTTCTCTGTTCTCTTTGTTTGGACTACTCTTCCAAGACCATAATACATGTTTTTAAGAATAAGAAAGARTATTGAGATTCAAGGAAAGGGAGGTAAAACCCAGCCTGTTGTATCAGAAGAGTGTTGTGACAAGGCTTGATRTTATGCCTTTGAGCCACCTCTCGAGGGAGGCCGTATTTGGTTGCTGGGATGGAGGCAGTGCAGTGTGAGTTGGGTGTTACATAGGTGCTCATCCTCTTCGGTCATCAACCTGTGTGGTGCTGCTTTTGCAACGAACGGGTCTGTGGGTGAGGAGAGTTCTGCAAGGCCAGTTGGAAAGGACAATGTGGGTGCCCTGAGGGTCTGTAGTGATGCAGAGTCCCCAGGCAGGTGCAAAGGAGAGCCCCTCTATTTCAAAAATCAGGCCTTTTTAAACAGTTAGCCCATTGTCAGCTACATACTTTTAAATCATAACAAACATAATTCRACCAACCACGATGTGAACACACAATGGTTAGATAACTTGCTTTTCTACCCCTAATTCAGCTGAGTCTCTTTCCCAAAGTCGTTTTCTGCTTAGCTAAAGTAACAGCCCTGAGCCATAATTTTACAAGGCCTTCCTTTTGTAAAGTTTTACTTACCAGTAACAAGAGTGGATCTGAGAAAGCTACTTAATGGTTCCCTTATGAAGTCAGATGAGACAAATCAAATCACAAAATAGAATCAAAAGTTCTATTCATCTTTTAAGTCTGAAAATCTGTTTTAAAACYRTAGAATTTTATTATAAGTATCTGAATTCAGTTTGCACTGGGCAAGCAAAAAGACCTACAAATGCTTGCCTTTCATTTTAATATTTTGTTTTTAAAACAAAATACGTTTTTGCAGGAAGAGATAACATACTTTCATATAAGAAAGTAGTACAAACTCTTTATGACACATTTTCATACAACTACTTATGACTTGGTCTTCATATGYAAATACTGCCACTTAGTGGTAGTTCTTGTTTTGTGTTTCTGTGGGTTTAGGGCACAAGAGAAGTAACTCTTCATTAAATAATGTGATAATTCACATTGTAGTATAKTTTTCAACATGGAAAATTAATATCTAAGAGTAAATTTGTTCAAATATATTTTAGGAAATCAAACTTAGTTATCACTACTGGTTTCAATTTGGTTTGTATTTTCCTTATTGCTTGGGGGGCAATGAAGTTGATCAGTTTGTGTTGAATCATAGAAGAGTATAGTAGTTTTATATTCATAGCTGATTTACCTTTAAATGTACAACAGGTAACATAAGTACAGAACATAAAATTGGAATGAGCAAGGACATTATCAGTTAGAGCACGGGTAGTTATCTATGCAAATTTGGTTTAGTTTTCTGTGTTACTATTTTTTTTTTGAAACTACATAATATTCTCCCACTAGCTGAAGTCTTCTTYACGATGTTGGTTTTGTCACTGTAAAAATACACAGTTATCAGCCCTTTAACCACTGGTGCACTGCAGTAGGTGCTTTTGTTTATGGCATRGCCTATTTGATCAAAATTATAGGAGATACTTTGTCATTTTTATGCATGGGAAATATCTGTACACATGAATCTTATGTGTATGGGTGTCAGTGAGTGTATAGGTGTGTGTGTATACACAGCATACATGAATGGCAGAAAGAAGTCATGAAATATTTATGGTTTTCAAATATTGTGAGATAACCTGCTCTCAGGATCAGCAACAACATTCCTAAAAAGAAGAYGTAATAGGTAAATGAAAACATGGTCTGCAGAATACTCCGGATGCAATGGCACGTTCCAGATACACAAGTATGCATATGAATGATTCTGTAGCTGCCTAATTGAGGTTTTTCTGTAGACATTATCCTTTCTTCCCATGACCATCTGCGAAGGGATGAAATATTCACCATGTCCCTCTACAGTTTACCTCCTCTTCAGAAAGAGTGTCTGGTTCATAGCTTATGTTCCCACTGTGGAAAGTAGCCTGCACCTGCACCTTCTTACTAGTTCAGAAACTAACTGTTTTCTGAAGGGCTAGACTCTTTATATTTTCTTTTTAGAGACAGAGGAAAGAGAGGAGGTTTTCTTTGCTCCTTCTGTTCCTTGTTGGTATGTCCTTCTGTTTATCCTTTTTCCTCCCTTTTCACTCATAGTATACGTTTAAAAATTTTAAATTTTTCTCCAAAACAGTGTGTCTTTGCCTCAGCTGCTGTTTATTTCTTCTCTTTTCCACCCTGATGTTGCTTAACTGAAGACTTAATAACCTTTTCAGTTTCTTGTAAGTACATTCATATAAAATGGACGTGCCACTACTTTTTAAAAAGGGCGATGTCAAAAAGAAAGTTGGGGAGGGGGTTTTTATAAATACTGTTACCTGAAGGCTGTAAAAAGGATTTCCTGTGAACTTTGCAGCTGTTACATTTGTAGACCTTTCTCTTTCTTAAAGGCTTATACCATTTTTGGGTACAGTATTTTTATTGAAATTTTTTTTTCTGATCTGATTTCCTTTTTTTATGTGTTTTTTGGTTGAGTTTTTTTGTTTTGGTTTGGATGTTTGGGGTTTTTTAGGATTTTTTTGAGATTGGGGTTTTATTCCCATATTCTTTCAGAGAAGCACAAAACTAATCTGCATGGAATTTTATGGTTTTTATAGGGACAGATTTCACTCAAAGTTATAAACATTTTAGGTCAAATTAAGAGTGATTTTTTTTTTTTTTAAGAATGTCATTCACTGTTAATTTTAGTTTATTCAGTTTACTTCAGTTTACATTCCTAAAAAAGAAATTTACCTGTGAGTCTTTCTGGAAACTTGAGAAGTGATTAATCTTAAACGTATTTGGGATAGTTCTGCATTGTTTCTTAASCTGGATTTGCCTCATGACTGTCCTATACAGTGGATTGAAGAGAGACTGAGTAAGACACAGTAAGTCTAGTTTGTTCCCTTYGTCACTGTAGAAGCAAGAAAGAATGTCTTGCAAATTTTTGTTGGCTGGATATAAAGCAAACTTTGTTAAATACAAGTACAGAGAAACTGCCAGAATACCGAAACAAACGTTGTTAATCTGGTTTATATGCAAAAAGCTTGTCAGGTACTACAGAGRTGGATGCTGAGTGGTGTAGAATGTTAAAACACATTAACCAGCAACACTGAGCTCCTTCACACAGTACTCTTGAAAAATTTCACAAAATTATTTTGTAACTTACCTTTGTAACAAGAGTAGATTCTTTATTTCATGTTTTAAAATTATATATTCAGCCTTATCAATTAACACCTGTATTTCAGCTTTTATCTTGAAATTTCGGAACAGTGAATATTTTGTAGGCATTTGAAGGGAATAGTCTATTCTTTTTTTTTTTTTTTTTTTTTTTTTTTTTGCATTGTAATTTATCTTCAAAAAAGTTATCTGGAATTTCAGATGAATATGTAGTAGTCATAAAATAGTAATGATAAAAARTAATTTAGAATGTTATATTTTTTGTAGCATCTRTTTGATGTGTTTTCCAAAATACTAAAAAGTCCATTTCATGACCAACAAAAGAGTAAACACAAGTCATGATCTTAGGGCATGAATAAGAATTCACATCTTAAAGAAGAMCATGAGCTTCTTTCAAGTGTGTAGTTAGTAAACATACATTTCTTTATTGAAATTATAGAAGTAGTTAATGTGGTGCTAATAATTTTTTTTTCCTAGTGCAACTAGGAGACTCCAAGTTACATCAGCCTTAATTCACAGTTTCCCTCTTGCTTGAATAAAAACACAGTAAAACTGTCAGCTRCTTCATTGGCATAGCTGCCTAAATCAGTATGATTGAGTCACACAATAGATACAGCTTTTTAAATTTGGGAGAGGGAGAAATACTTAATTTTAAAAGATGACAGAGCTTTGTTGTTATTCTTTATTCCATAGTCCTGATCTAGTTAGCTGCTAGATGGCACTAGTGTAAAGCAGCACTGTATGTAAAAATTCAGTATGCTTGATTTGGAAAATAAGAGTTTATATTGTTTAGATAAATTCATGATAAAAWTTAATGATGTATTCTTTACATTTAGGAATGTACTTTCAAGAACCTTGAAGCACATTGGATGCCAAGTGTGCCTCACACTTCTGACAGTTTAGCTGAAGTAATTTGGCTTTTACCRTAGTAAACTGAAGCTTAAAGAAATTCAAGTCATTAAAGCCTTAACTGAATGTACAGCTCCCCTTCCTTATCTTAATTATTTTTATGAATCAAGGCTAACTCYTAAAAAAAAACAACCAACCAAAAAAAAGTATACCTAAAGCTCCCTTTTAAGTATTTCAAGTAATCATAGATTACACTGAGTTGAAGGGACATCCGCAGGAGTCACACCGTGTGCCTGAGAGCATTTTCCAAGCACTCCTTGAACTTTGTCAGGCTTGGTGCTGTGACTACTTCCCTGGGGAGCCTGTTCTGTGCTCAGCCACCCTCTGCGTGGAGAACCTTTTCCTGACATCCAATCTTAACATCCCCTGAATCAGCTTCATGACGTTTCTTTGAGTTGTCTCACTGGTCACAAGAGTGAAGAGATTCATGCCTGCCCCTCTGCTTCTCCTTGTGAGGATGTTGAAGACCACAATGAGGTCTCCCCTCAGTYTCCTCCAGTCTGAACAGACCAAGTGCCATCAGCCCTTCCTCCTAAGGCTCCCCCTCCAGACTCTTCATTATCTTCATTGCCCTCCTTGGGACACTCTCTAGTATCTTAATGTCATTTTTACATTGTGGTGCCCAAAACTGCACACAGGGCTCAAGGTGAGGCCGTGTCAGCACAGAGTAGGATGGAACARTCATCTTCTCTGCCTTCTCAGAAAAAAAGAAGTTGAATTAGTATTACAGTATCACCTTCTAAAGGTGATTGCTGTTCATCTTAYTGCATTTGTTCAGGAGTGTGTTACCAGTTTGATTGGAGAAAATTATTCTTCTCACAAACACTCAGAGGTTTTTTTTTTTGCGCAAGTCATATGCGGGGACCATTTGTGACTATATTCTTTGTCATATTTTACTAGAACTCCTTTTAAAATGTGATGGGAGTTTTCTTTCTTATTCTGTGCTGTGATTTCAATTTCTCKTGAATTGGTGAGCACATTTTCAAAGTTTCATCTTCTGACTTGCTGCTGGGGAAGGGTAATTTATTCAAAATGAGAGCACATTTTTTTCTCAATTGTACATTTAAACCTAAGTCAAGGGAGTGAAGTCAGGCAAATTCTCCATGGGCATTTTTACAAAGAAAAGTTCACATTTCTGGAAGAAATTATTTCAGAATATTCTTCTTTTCAAATGCAATTTGGTCTTTATAAACTTAACTGCTTAGCTTCAATTTGTTTCATGTCTATAGAATTTGAGCTTCARTTAGTTAGCAATATAGCAGTTTTATTCTGACCTTACCATAGAAAGCTATGACCAAAAATTACTTTAAAATATATCTCAAAAAGTGTTGCCTACTTATCTCACACTTGTTTAACTACACCTTGTAAATGTTTTAAATAACTAAAAATAGAGAATGTTTCCCTTTTAATGAATATTGTGGAAGTGATAACAAGTTAGATTTCAATACTATTTGAAAAACTACTTAGATTGTAAAACAAATCTTCATGTATGTAYAACTATTTACTGATTTAAACTACTACTTATTTAAAAACTCCCTSCTTCCCTTTCTTTTTTCCTAAATGAAACTTTGTTTTGCTGGAAAAGGCCATTGAGCTTGTCTTCTGCTGGGTCTGTCAGTCCATGAACTCCCAGTGTCTGCAGCTTACAGARTGAAAAATACTGTTAATAATTGAAAACAATGTATAGTCTAATGGGTAGAGTACCACAGCACCAGCTGGGAAACTCAGTACACAGGTACTTTCTGAGACAGGAAGTTTCTTAATTTGCATAGATCTCTGTTCCAGGAGAATTGGAGAACATCATCAAAGCAGTCTGTTTAGATCTTGTAGAGGCCTTTCTTATTTCTCTGTTTCTTTGTACAGTAAATGCATAGGTGTATGTTGGGTACTTCATATGCATGTGTTTGGTTTTTCCTGTTACTGTTATTTCAGTTCCACTTTGACCTGCTTTTGTTGTTTGTTTTGTGGTTTTCTTTTTCCTTCTTTTACAACCAGAACGTGGACTCTTTGTGGCACTCCTGAGTACCTTGCACCAGAAGTTATACAAAGTAAAGGCCATGGAAGAGCTGTGGATTGGTGGGCTCTGGGAATTCTTATATTTGAGATGTTGTCAGGGTAAGTGATAATTACTCTATCACAGCAATATTATGTAATACAGAATTATTTGCTAGTTCTGTTCACAGTATTTGGATTAACAAATTTGGGCTACATTTATTATTGATATAYCAGTTTAATTTCTGCCTTTGAAGAAAGGAATTGGGAAGCTTTACAAAAGTTTATAAATCACTGTTGTTATGGGAATGTTTTYGGTTTTGAGTTTGTTGGATTTGTTTCTTGTTTTGGGTTTGAGTTTTCTGTTTGGTTTGGTGTTCTTTATTTTTGTTTTTGTTTTTTTACTTAAGACTTTTTTAACAGCTTCTCTTTTCCTTATGTGTTTTGGAAAATCAGGTTTTGCCAAAGTTTGGATTTTTTTTTTCCACAAGGTCCTTTATATTAAAAGGATAAAGAACAGGACTACTTCTGKAATTAACTTCCAGCATAGGGAAATCCTAGTTAAAGTGGGAGCTTCAGTCTGGAAAGTAGGAAGACCTTTATTTATAAGTTTGTATTACAGCTGAGCACTGATTTTCTTTAAACCAGAGGAAGAAGAACAGGGGAAAACTTCATAGATATTTTTGAAATCTGTTTGTTCAAATGCTATTTTTGGTGTTTTGAAATTTGTTTGATAAGCAGTGTTTTCAGAAGATATAAATTCAACCTGCAGAAACAATTTCTGGCATTAATGTAATTAACTGTTCATGACTTGTTAGTATTAGCTAGATAAAAGTAATTGTCTCAATTTCCTCTGATTTAAAAAAATAATTTTTTTCAGTTAAATAACTGATTTAGGCAGAATGTAAAATTGTGCTTGTGTGCTGAACAAAGCATCTGCGTGATTCTCCTTTTACTTTTTWTTGTCTTGGATGTGTTGTTTGAGGGTACTTGAAAAAAGATTTGGATTTTTGGAAGCAATTGGCTTTTTTGTGGTGGGTGCTATAAGACAAATGCAAATGAAAGCAAAGCTTTCATAGCTTCTGAAGAAACATAGTATATTTATGAGTTTGATTTCATAGTTCTTAGAGCTTCTGCCTGGTACCTGGCTCAGTGCATTCTGCACCTTCTTGGTCCCCAGGTGTGTCAGGCGTCCTCTGTGGCCTTTCCTCATGAATCTGCAGCCTTGTAGAATGATCAGAACAAAGTGACCTTGCTTGGATTTAATCATCCTTTTCTCTGCACAGTATTGTCATTTCAAAGTGATTTTGGTGACTCTTCCAGTGTTTGAACAAGCTCATAAGTTTGCCTGAGCAGGTAGTTCCCCTGATGGATGAGTGATCACTTCAGAGCTCTAATCCATTGATATACTGCTGTGAAGTTCACCCAATAGCAGCACAACTTTACCCARCACAGCATTGCTACCCACTGCTTGCTTTCTTAGTGTCCTGAGGGCTTGCAGCTTTGAATCTCACAGCAATTTGTGGACAGMAAAGCAATAAAAATATATAATAGTTGCTGGCTGACCCAGGCATGCATGGCTGACGGGTCCAATATTAAGTTGTTATTTATGTAGGCTGATATTGTAGAGAGAACAGGCTTCACCTTTCTTCCATTGCTYCCAGTAAGGTGAGCAGCCCAAGCTGGTCAAAAGAGTTCTCAGAGAGATGAAAGATTCTCAGAAAGAAAACGATTCCCAGCAAGCTTGTTGCCACTAATGTTAGTCCTAAAMAGCGGGAAGACTGTAGATAAAAGTGTCTGGGCTGTAGTATCAGTGCAGGTACTGCAGTCACCCAGCTGTGATTTATCTTCCTGCCATGGGTTTCAGTGGGACCACTCTRTATTAGGTCTGTGTGGTCTCAGTGTAAATGGATATTGGGTCTTTTTTATTTGTGTGCCTTACAGAGATGTTGATGGGATTCCCTCCACTAGACCACTAATAGGAACATGGTTTACAAAGTTAACATACTGACTACAGGTGGCAGTCAAGCAAGATATTTGRAGTCGTTGAGATCTCAAGACTGCAGGGTGCTGAAATATGACTGCTGTATATTCTACTGAAATATGTCTGGTATATATTGTTCATAAAAAAAGGGAGCAGCTGCCATTGTTTCTGTGTAGGATCKTGTGCGTCATGACACTGTCTGGCTCAAGGGATGAGACCTGCGTTTCAGGGTGGGGGGATGGGAGGGAGGTAGCTTAATATGAACACTTTGGCTTTTAGAGACTTAACCAATAGAGATAGCTTACCAAATGAGGTTTTATATAGGCTGATTGACAGAGCAGCTGTCTGCTGTGYGTGATTTTCTAAGGTTTTTTTTACTACGCTCCTTGTATAGGCATGCTCTTCATAATGATTGAGTGCTGCTTTGGATAGGGACTCTGTCCAACACTAAAAAATAAAACAGCAGCACTCAGTCATTTTCCAAAGCTGGAGTAGGGACTCCATACAAGTTGGTTGTTTGGGGTGTTTCATTTTGAGGTTACTTTTTGGTGGGGTTTTTTGTTTGTTTTGGTTTTGTTTTAAGATTGGGGGTATAGATCCTACTTTATTAGGATGTTTTTTAGGGGATTAAAGGAGGGCATGGATTGTGGTTTATATGTGTTTMCTTTAGATGGGAAGGTTGTCACAATGAATGTATGCTTTTAGCATTTTATCAACTTTTTGCTGTTCTTGGTAACAGTGTTTTGAAACACTTTTCCTCTCCAACTAGGGATCTGGCTAGATATTTGCTATCAAGGCTTTTATTGCAGAAAYAGTCCTAGTTAACTTCATCCATTGAAATTCAAAGAAGATTTAAGAAATTTGAAAATATTTTGAAGGTAGACAAAACCTAACTTGAAGACTAAGTTATTGTCTGCAAGTAAATTAACGTAAAACATTTGCTAGTTATTTCCTGAAGTTAGTCTCTCTGAAGCCCAAAAGCAATTKAAAAGAATTGGTAGGTGTGAGTGTAACGAAATGGCCTCTCTAAAAACAAACAAACAAACCCACACCTTCCTGTTCTACAGTGTCTTATTTCTCTAACCTAATCTCTGGAGGCCCATGGAATTCTTCTTCTGCACAAACTAGGTTTAAGGCAAGGTCCTGTTTAGGTTTATAGCATAGCAAGATGGAGAAAGGGCAAGGAATAGGGTGAAAAGAAACCTTAACAGATGAATAACACCAACTTTATGTAGYTAATTTAAACAAGCTGAAATTGTCAATACAAGAGTTGGAACATCTATTTATTTTGAGTAAATGAGTTCTGTTACAATTGATTGCTRAGATGAATATACATGTTATTTAACATTAGATATGTTAGGTCATAATTGTACTGCTATCAGATATGCAGMTTTTATGAATTTTTTGTATTTATATGGGCTTTGTGTTTTTTATTTTTGCTTTGGTTGTCATATATGGTGTGCTGGTCTGCCATTTTTGGTAGGTTAATGGTTCCTGTGTGCAGTTTCGTATTATCAGACCTGTGTGTTTTCCCTTGAGGTTTTACAACTTCTGTTCTTCAGACTGTTTTTGAAACTTATGTCCATGCCACTGTTATGCTTCAGTTAGCAAAAGGAATGGTTTGCAGCTGTTCTTCCATTTACAGAGATGATATTTTTTGTAGCTTCTTTTCAGTTGGTGAAAAGGCAGCTGTTAGTATTTGTGTTTTGGTGGGAAGAAAGTCTGAAACCCAAGGGGATTTTTGTTGATTTATTAGGTAGCTTCCAGCACAATACTTCAGTTGTTTTGTCTAAAATCTGTGCCGTGATGAAAGTTGGCATTTACAAAAAGAGTCAAAATCAAGTTACTTGGTTTGTCCAGGAGAAAGCRCTTTCAAAGCTGTTGTCATTTTGTGTAGAGTTTAAATGCACTTTAGGCAGGATTGCCATAAAATTACTATATAGCCAGTTGTGATTTAAACATTTCTTAAGAACTCTAGACATAGTAAATTTGGATTTTCAAAGTGAGAAAGCAAAGAGCAATTTAAACATGTAAATATGAAAAAAAAATATATGTACTTCTATTCTTACTCATTTCATACCTCAGTAATGTGCAGTAATCTGCTTACTGCAGCTGGCAGCTTTTTAATACATAGTTASAAAATATTCTAATTGCTTTATGCATTTATAGATTCTGATAGGTAATAAATAGAAAATTAAATTTGTCAAATTGTGTGGAGAATGTGGATGATATTTATACTGCTTTACTAAAAAAGAAACTTTATATGATAGTCCTTCTTGTGTGGGAAAAACCTGTGCATGTTAAATAACAATGACATTTTCCTTGTTCTTTAGTGTCAAAGCAGAAGTTTTTAACAGCACAAGTATTATTCCTGAGATTCTTCCACTTTCAGTTAGCTGGAAGGCAGTTTTTCATAAGGAAAATACTCTGGCTTTCTGAACACCAACAAGAAACGTCCTTTAGTCTTTCCCTAGCCAGATAGTTTAATGATGCTTTTCAGTGCTTTGAATTATTATGGGTTTTTTTATCATAAGCCTACAGACCCCTTTACTTAAATATTCTGATGATTTTGATTATTGCCATGGCCAAAATCTACAGTATTTCAAAGGGAATAGTAATCCACTTGATCATCAGCTGAATGAAGAAATTAATATTTCTGAAAACATAATGGAAATAATGTATAGTACTTATGGAGGAATAAGCTAGTTTGTGTATCAAAACATTTAAAAAAGAGCTTGAAGTGAAGAAATGTTGTTTTCGTCCTTGTTTTTGTGCTAGCTGTGATTTCCAAAGCTACAAGCACTGTATTTGTGTGTATGCACACAGTTAAGCTCTCTCAGAAGGTAATTATAAAATGTTAGGAAGATGTGAAAATATTTTAATTAAACTGTAATAGTGGTTGGATGTTATTAATAGGGTCAACACTCAAAACCTGCAGGTTTTTTAATTCTGTAGGGATTTTGAGGCAGAAGCATAGTAAGAGGGTTGCTTTGGTCATGTTTTGGAGAGCAAAGCAGGACTGAGATTATTGAATGATTTACTGCATTCCTTTAGGAGGTTTCCTGTGGCAACTTTTAAGAACGCGACTGACACTCAGAAAGCTGTCAGCACTGGGCTCAGCTGCCTGTGCTGGCTGTACTGATGCACCTTTGCAGCAGTCAGGGATGTACTGTGCTAGAAATGGAAGTGCAGCAGAAGACTCTCAGTTCTTACTGTAGCTGTACAAAAAGAAGTASTCTCTCTGTTAGCTCATGACTTCAAAAAAAAACTTCATAGAAAATATAGATGTAGAATTTTAATTACATATTAATTTATRTTTCATCATGGGGAAAATTATGAAATGAAAACTATCTGTTCACACAAAAAGGCAGCTGCACTTGGAGAGTTATGAGCAGTCTGACTGTTTCAAAAACCTTATCTAGCAAAACATATATTTGAATTCAAGAAGTGCAACAATTAACTGAACTAGATAATGTATTCATGTGTGAAGGTCCTTTAACACTTTAGGCAGAAACTGGTAAATAAGGGTGTGCCTGCAGTTACAGGACAAGATCAAAAATGGTAATGCTCTTTTGGAGAGTATATCCCTGGGCTTTAGAGATAAAGGCAAAGCATTTTTTGCTTCTAACACTGAAAATTTGYTTAATACATTATATTTTAATGCAATTTTATATTTTTCTATTGYTATATTGAAATTTTAATTCTGCATTCAGTGTGTTGCGTACAAAAATGTTTTCTTTTTTGCAATGGCAGCCTTTAATTATTCTTCAAGATACTATTTGTTTGGTAGTGTCCTGCGAAAAAGAACCATATAATGAATTATTTCTGAGGGGAAATGTTATAGCATAATACTACTTAYAAGATTTGTAGAACTTCTTTTTCTAACATCTAAAAAATTTCTGTGTTAAAACAGGTTTCCTCCATTTTTTGATGACAATCCATTTGGTATATATCAGAAGATTCTTGCTGGCAAAATAGATTTCCCAAGGCATTTGGATTTATATGTRAAGTAAGTCCATGACTCCCAACACTGTCATTTCTGTTTTAAGTACCTCCTGAGCACTGTTTCTAAAAAATCTTTTTTGAAAACCTGATTTCAGATTCTGGTTTTTTTGAAACATCATGTTGTTAAATATTTTATATTACATTTACGCTTTCAGTCCAAATAAACTTATATATTTGGTAGACTTCAAGGTGGTGAAGCAGTTGTAAGATATTTAACTCTCCTTTCTGTGTATTATGGGATATTAAATACTTTYCCACCTTGTGCAAACCCCATTGGCTTGTACTGTAAGAAGGTAAAGAGGAGAAATATGAAGAGATTATCTGAGTAAAAATTAGGAGAGCAGGAAGAGAMTACTAAACTTTCTATCTATAGGTACATACCACTTAGATCACTCTCAACATAATTACTTGAGAGAACTCTGGTACTTTAGAAGTTTTAGTGTAAAATCAACTTGCATTTATGATAGCAGAGGCCCAGTTCAATATGCAGTATTACCTACACATGTAATGTGGGTTTAATTCTCAGTCTTTAGCAATTGTTAAAGGTGTATTGCAGATGAAATAAGGTTTTTTTCCATATTTAAAAATTCCATAACTGAAATAATTTTTAGTTAACACTGAAATAGAGAAAACACAATTATAAACATGAAGTTTCTCCTAAGAACCAGAGATAACTGAGKGAATGAGTCAGGGAGTGTTAACATAGTTATTCTTATGTTAATCATTCATGATGTTTTGATAGTGACCTTAGAGAGGCACTTGCTAACTGTCACTATTGGGTAAGCAATTAAAAGCAAAACTAACCATTTGAGAAAGAGGTTTTTTTTTGTTTAACCTTCCACTGAATCATTGAGTGCACTGAATGAAGCATGTCTTCACCCGTTAGGCTGACTCGTGCCTCATATTATTGTCTCTTTGTGACAGCTTTCTCTTAGTAGGCTCCGCACTGTTTCCAGTTTAGTCTCATTGTCTGGTCTTCCTAATCCAATTGGTCTTGCAAAGAGAGCTTAGTCTCTCTTGTAGTATTCTGTGCACTGAACTATAATATTGTGATTAGGAGGTGGAACACTTCAAATTTGGTTATCATCACTAACAATCACTATATATGCAATATAGTGAAAGCAGTTACAGAGACTAATAAGGTCACCCCTGAGCCTCCKTTTATCTGGGCTAAACAATCCCAACTCYCTCAGYCACTCCTYGTAGGACTTAAYTCCCAGACCYTTWMC
>CADDXX010000042.1:278354-301288 GCA_902810485.1 Alauda arvensis
AGKGTCTTTCTTGAAGTGAGAGGCCCAGAACTGGACACAGGAACAYGAGGTGTGGCCAGTAGAGGGGGACAATCACTGTCAATCTGTCCTGCTGGCCACACTACTTCTGTGGCTTCACTTGCTTTCTGCAGTGAGTTGTGAGCACAGTGTCTTGCATGTCCCACCCTCTCTCTGTTTTTTAAACCAGAATATGCAGAACTGGATAGTCTTTGAACATCTCTGCATCATTACCTTAAACCAAGTGCCAAGATTATTTTGTCCAATGAAGGCAGTCTGCTTCTTACCTTCYAACTCATCTGTTTTCTCTCTCTTTTTCCATTAAGTGAGTATTTCAGYCAGAAAGAAGGCTGTCTTGGGTCCTGTCACATCCAGACTGTATCTGAAGTATTAGGGCTATAATACAGTGTTKTAACTCTCCGTTGTGAGGCAGCAAAACTATTTCCCTTTCTCAACTCTGAGAACACTTCTCTCCCTAGGGATATGTACTACCCAAGCTTACAGGCATTGAYTGACATTTTTTACTCAGCTACTCCCTATCACCCTCCCATACTTTTCACTTTCTGAATTTGTACCACTTCTGCTTTCCCTCCTTCTTACTGCTTTTTCAAACTTTTCTTTGCAAAGACAGTTTTGGAAAACTCCAAACGAAATGTCACTGTTACAGCATTTTACTATTATTGGTCTGGAGAGACCTTCATATAGAATTTGATTCTCCAGATACATACACCATATCTAWTGAATTAATTTTAAAATAAATTTTAAATTACTTTTTAGAACCAATGTAATAAAGTACTACTAAACCATCTATTATTTGTTTCAATTCAATGGACGTTTCACCAGTCCAATGCAGCAAGTATCATCTTTAGTGACAACACTGTATCACCAAGTAAGCACATCCCTTAACTGTTTTATGATGAATTTTTGAAGCAAGCCAAGAATGATCCATGAAGTGTTGGTTRGTTTTGTAGGAATTGGAAAGTGTCTTTGGCCACAAACTCAGTGACTCTCTTCTTGAGTTTCTGGRTTTCTTTTCAGTCCTACTTCTGTTTTAAGTGTGCTTACAGTCATCCTTGTAGCCTCTTCCATAAGGAACAGCCTTCTTTGTGAATCAGAAGGGKATATTTCTGCAAAGGTGACTGCAAGTTGGTGACATGATTTAATCTAATTCAAATATTAATTTTCTGAAATGACCATGAGAGTTTTAAAAATTGCTTTCTGCATGGACTTTTTTTATTCCTACATCTGATAATTTAATTTTTCCCAGTTGAATTTTAGAATTGTATTCCTGCCAAATGCAACAGCTTTGTAAACTGCCTATCATATTCAGTTCATATGTTCTTCCTGCACGCACTTTTGTGATCACAAGGATAGGTGACACAGTGCTATTTTTGGGAGGGATAGTAGACATTACAGGTAGGAATGGAGAGAGGCAGGTGTGTCATTGTTATGTTTGTGTTCTTTTCTGTAAATAAAACTGTTGACTTTGTTTAACCTTTCATATTGTTAAAAATTGGAACTAGCCAATACTTGTTAACCTCTAGCGTTTAATGCTGTATGTCATCTCTCAGGACTACTTGAGAGTATAAAAATAAGGATGGTTAAACTTTTGTTCTTTCTTGTCATTGGTACTTTATGCAATTAGTCCAGAATGCCATTTTTCTAAAATGAAATAGCAAAATAATCTTCGAGATAAAATGTAACTGCTTATAGAAATATGAAGCCATATTTTTCTTTCAACTCGTAAGTAATCAAGCTAATTCTGTAAATTCTGATACTTTTTGTTTATGTCATAGTTATTTGGGGCTTAATATTTGAAGTACTTTCCTATTAAAATGGAAGAGTTTTATGTCTCTAAACTTCTTTTGATCTTTTAAAATGTTGATTTAGCTTTATGTAGAATTGTTCAATGAACCAGTATCTCGGTGAAGCTTTTTGTTTTCAATTAAATTATAGATGTTACTAGTTTTAAGCAGATGACTAGCTCTTCCATGGTTTCCCTGGATATTTAGTATAAAGATGAGAGTTCAGCTTTAACTGTTTTTTGAATATATATTAGTGTTGAGTTCTGACAAACAGATTGGAGAACCATTTTGAGGTTTGGAATGCCCAGCAAAATACAAAAATACAAAGAGCAAAATGGTGCTACTTGCCAAGGGGCAGGGGAGAAGCAAGGGAGAGTTTTTTTCCTTTGTTTCTTGGAAGAGACTAAAAGAAATCTGCAAGAATTCTGTTAGATTCCTTTTTATTGTTTACTCTTAAATATCATAAAAAAATGAGGAAATAAATGGGTCAAAGGGAAGCATGTCTATATTCTGTAACACTTTACAGTCAAATATCAATTAGTTCTATTTAACAGAGAATGTGTTTTCTTTACTTCAGAGACCTTATTAAGAAGCTGCTTGTGGTTGATAGAACAAGACGACTAGGAAATATGAAGGTAAGTGCAAACTCTTTAATGTAACACAGCTCAAGGTAGAAAGTTATAAGATCGGAAAGATATAGACCAGCTCCTCATAGTGTTTTTSTTTTTATTAGCATGAAACATTTTCAATTGCATGAAACATGCAATCCTAAATGCAAGGTTTAACCTGTGTATTTCTGTTTTTCTGGAAATCATTCTCCTATTTGGATTAATGCTACTCTTGGTGATGGTTTCCCTCTCTCCTCACCACCTCCCCCACCCACCACCACCCTGTTCTTTAACTTAAAAACCTAGATTAGACCAGAAACGTGGTATTAAGTCCTGTAGTACAGGGTGCAGCTTATTTGGTTCTTTGGTTGTGGAGGTATTAATCCCAGAGGGAGCACTAATCAAATTTGAAGTTTAAAAATTATTTTCAGGAGTATATGCCTTGTTGCTGTACTATGATAGCTGGTCATTGCCTTGGTGGGGCTGGTTAAGCACAGTCAAATACTGTTCCACCAGGAAGAATTATTTACCCTAATCTGAACAGATTTATGAAGACAATAGATACTGAAATTAGCTCGTACAGTCTTTAATTTCTTAAGACATCTAAAATTTTTATATCCCTGGGCAAAGGATGTTAGAGGTTTGCTTTTTGGTTTACCACTGAATGGTAAACACAGGTRAAGAAGGTAAAAGGTGCACAATCAACCATGATTTTCTTAACRTATTGATATAAGTATAAATGATTCAACCAGCTGTCCAGTGTTTTCTTTTGGAGACTTTATATGGCACAAACTTAGACTGGTAAGAAAAAACAGGAAATAATATTTTTCTTATCCTTCAGAATCCTTTGTAGTGTTTTTCAGGAGGATTTCTTAAGCTGAAAGTTTTTAAACTCATTTACCAGTGAAAACCTTTATGTCTTTGGACAGTTTTGAAGGAAAGCAAGAACAAAAGCAAATCTTGATTTATTCAAACATGGGCTTTGGTAAATGTGTTTGGCTGGGTTTTGTGGTTTTTTGGGGGATTTTTTTAGTCTCTGGTTGCTTAGGGTTTTTTTGGAATTTTCCCTACAATTGATTAAAATGCTTAAATCAAAAGCAGTTCTAATTAAAAGAAGATTTTGGGGTGGGAGCACTAGGTCAGACTTGTGTCTAATCCTTTTCCATGATAATAATTGGTTTAAAAAGATGTCAATCCCACTGAACATTTTCTTGTGAAGCATTCTGTCACTGCTTTTGAGGGAACTAGGTGATACTGTTCTCCTTGATGCCTCACTGGATATGAGCTTGGATAGTTCCACTCCACATAAATCTGAAAAAACCTAAATGAGTGATAATGCTTCATTTTTTGGAGCTGTACATGGTATAATCTTGACTGCTGTGCTGTGATCAGGCCTGAGACAGAGAACCAGCTSTTCTTCCCCAGTGCTTAATGCCTTTAAAACAGGTCTGTGCTTGAAACAAGCTTAATAATGAAAAAAAGAGACATTTTTGTTTCTTATGTACATAAATAAAGCAGGCACCCCAGAGAGAATAATCATTACAAGGCAAATACACCTTTAACTGTATATCTAAAATGAAAACAAATGTTTTAATATATTTACTTTCATAACAGTACTGAGAACCTCTTGCATTGAATGTCTGTAATATTTGAAAAAACTATGTGCTTCTCAGACATTATTTTTATTTAAAACACCATCAACCCTCATTTTTTTATAGTGCAAGAATTACAAAGTATATCTGAATATAAGGCATTCTCTAAAATATTAGAGAAAATGAAAGTAAATAAGACTAGTGAATTTGTGGGTAGAGGTTTTCTGGGTACTTTAAAGCCTGTTCTTGATCTCCATTGTGTCAAAAGAATACTGAAAAAAGMCGAAACAATCCCCAAATGAAAAATAGTTGGGTTTTATTGCTGGAACTCAGGACCTGCTAGGAAATTAACACTATGAATTTATTCTTTAGAATCTTTTCATGATTATCACCTGGAAAAAAGAAAAAAGGCTAGACTGTTAGTCTGCTTTAATATCACAGTCCTTGTAATGAAATACATGGTTTGGTGTACATGCAGCTTACCAAATAATTATTTTGATTTCTTTCCTTAAAGAATGGAGCAGATGATGTGAAGAGACATCGATGGTTCAGGTCTATAGACTGGGATGCTGTACCTCAAAGGAGACTAAAGGTACATTCTGCAAATACTGTATAGGACATCACAAGGAGAAATCATTGTTCTTTTAAGCTGATCTGTTGAAGGTTTGTTGGCTGTTGCATCTGTGTGTCTGTGTGTGTATAACCACATATCTGTATGCACACTGAGTAATTAAATGCATATTGGCCTTTTTGCAATGCAGTTAATTGTATGAACGTTTGCATTTTTGTCTGTATACAAACTGTCTAAAAAATCCCTGCTTTAGTTTGCTGAAGCTGATTAGTTAATCAAAAAATTCAGTTTTCGGGTTTAGAGTTTTGTAAGTGATTATTTGTTGTAAGTGGTTTTTTATTTGGGGAGGTGGAGGAGATTGATAATCTGTTGTTTTTGGGGTTTTTTTCTTTCTTCCCTTGTCCTTACATATATGGAAGTATTTTACTCTAGGCTTTAAATTTGTGTGCCAAGTTCAATTCAGGGTAAATGTTTTAATAAAATATAAAGCACGTGGGAGTAGGAGAAATAGGGAAGGTGAAAGAGAAGTATTTATGAATGTAATTCCAACATACTTTTTAATAGCASTGAATTCTAGTATTGTACGATGGCAGATGTTTACAAAAGCTATCAACACTGCAAAATGCTTTTTAAAGTCCTTTGGAAGTAAAACTGCCTTCTTCCTTTCCTTCCTCAGAGCTTTCTAACTTGTACAATTCTTTACAGCAGCRATTTTCTGTAGCAGAGGTCGAGTTACCATATGCAGTCAATCAAATACCAATTAAAMATTTGTTTTTCTTTTCTTTACATTAGTTTCTTGCATTTAAATTCCAGGTAGATACCCTGAGGTCTTCCAAAAAGAAAAATCAAAAGAGAAAGAGACAATATTAAAATKATCTTGATGTATTCTTGTAAATAATATTGAATACAAAGCTCTAGGGAACTTTCCTCTTTAAGAAAAAGAAATTTACAGTATTTTAAACATGTGGGTTTGTTTTATTTTTAATCATTACTGCACCCACCCAGTTGATGTTCGATGTAAATGCATTGTAATGAAGTCACATTTTTGTAGGTATTTACTATAAATTCTGTTTATTAAAACCTGCAAGGACACAAACTGGATGATAACCTATTTTCTAAGTATATAAACTCTGAAGTCTATAACAACCAAAGCAATAAAAATAGTATTAAAAATTATTGTTGTATGTACAATCAAACGTCTTAGGTACAAACATCCTTTGTGGCATTTTTATTTTTAAAATTAATCAAAAAAGTGTCACTGTAGCATTCAGATTATTATGAATACAAAACTAGTTTCTTAGTCTTTGTGATGGTTACATTAAGCTYTTAGAAGATGAGATGGTGCTTAGTTAAACTCAGGAGCAAGGATGTGAAGTGGATCAGAATTTTACTTGGTTATTTCTAGAGGCWGCTATATTATTCAGAATTTGTTTTCACAATTTCATACTGATGAAGAGATTACAAATATGAAATAATGCTYATAATGCTCCATTTTCCCTGTAAAAGCATGAATTTGTCCATTGTATAAATGATGCAGTGATTCATGGCTCTAATAAGGTCTTAAATATCAATAGCATATAAACAATAACAATGGCTGAAAGAGAGAAAATCATTTAATTAGGCATCCTTTCTGTCTTTTATTTTGTTTTTTCTTTCTGTGTGTCACCTCAGAAAACTGTTTTCTGCCAAAAKGCTTGCGGGGAGGAGGTGCCATGCACTGCCTACAGTGGAGCAGACAGTTCTCAGGAGCAGAGCAGATTCTGCWCATTTTCCTCAGCATCTGGGCAGTATTACTGTGGCTGCCAGACACAAAATTAGAATTCTGCTTTTGGCTGAAGATTAGAACTACTATCTTATGGGGACCCATCTTTCCACTGAAAACCTACTGATGATATTGTTTTGAGAAGCCCAGAAAATCAGMTAAGAGCTCATGAGCTAGTGGAAGCCAGGCTTTTATCTTCTTGAGGATATGCAGAATAGCATTTTGCCATACTTTATAGTTCTATRTGTGGTATAACTTCGAGCCACTTCAGTGATCATCCATAAGGTTTTCTCGTTCTAAAGTGTTCTGTTGGACTCAGCATGATAGTTAACCTCTCAGTTGCTGAGAAGAGGATAGAGAGATGAATGTTCCTTGAGGGTGGAAAAGGGATTTGCCCTTTATTAACACCTGCAATTAATGAAATGTTCCTGAAAGGATCTTTATCTCATAGTTGGTGGCCAGAAGTGCGGAGTATTCTCAAAGTTAGATTTAAGACAAGTTAAAACTACARGTACTCTGAAGCTGGTGAGCAATACTAGAAATTGAAGGTATTCTCTGTGAAAACAAATAGAAAACTGATACTTCTCTTGGCACCTTCAAGTTTCATAAAAAAATCTATTGGAATTAAGCTGCTTTTATAGCCATTCTTGTGAAATGAGTTATGGTGAAGCAATTTCTTTACCTGCTTGAATTTATTGCTAGGTTAGGAAAAACCACAATTGGTAGACAGAAGTTATTAATTTCATCCTCTTTAAAAGCAATCAATCTATTTGAAAGCAGTGAAGACCCAAGCTTATTTCCTTCAATATGATAGCAGTTTCCCTGCTGCTATGGAGATTCTTAGAAGATAAGCTAGTTCTCAATAAAATAGGTATCTCTATTCAGTGTATTAGTTATTAATTAATCTAAATGTCTTTTAACCACATTATTTTAAAGTGTAAAGTTGACAAAGTGTGGGAATGTATATGTGTTGCTGCAAGCTTCTCTCTCTCATGCCATTCATTATTAGGGAAAAGGTGAAYTGTAAATCTGTACTCTATTTGTTCAATAGATCTTTTACAGAGTAGTATGATGGAGAGAAGCTCATTGAGGAAACTGCTAACATTTTTGTTGTGCTTCTTCTGACTAGCCTCCCATAGTGCCCAAAGTATCCAATGATGGCGATACTTCCAATTTTGAAGCTTATCCTGAAGATGACTGGAACAAGACACCTCCGGTACCTCCTAAAGATCTAGAAATCTTCAAGAACTTCTGAGTGTATCATCTGCACTGGACAAGGTATGTCTGAATGTCAAGAGTGCCCTTTGAAACATTACAGATCTGTGAGTGAGAACCATATGCAGAAATTACATTTTCTGATTCATAGTGGGTTGAAGCGACAAAAATCACTTAMCTCACAGCATTTGGTTTTCTACAGTGATGAAGGTTTATTTGCATACAAAKATTTTAATCCTTCTGTCCTTAATTTTTTTAAAAGAGTGTGTTAAAAAGAAATACGTAAATTGATTTGACAGATAAGTAAACGTGATCGATAAAACTGTAAGGTTTTACTACTAAGAATGCAGACTCTAGAGGAATAAGATTGTCAGATTACTTCTGTACTCTGGATATTCTCTGTTATAAGTGTGATAGGTTGGTACTTGTTACTGAGTTCAAATAGTCCACCTTGAGTTCTGTGTTYTTTTTTTTGTCTTAGAAACTGGAAGGAAGTTGAAGTGCTAAGAGCAAGTCTGAAGAATGATGGAGTTCAGATTTAAAGGAAGATTTTCTTTGTGGCTAAGAATGATACTGCATTCASATATGTGTATTAGTATGTAATAAATATCAAAAAAGATGGAGGCAGGCAGGAATAATTTTTTGCTGTAAACATTTGACTTTAGTTTAGTAAATTGTAATAATGATAGTCTGCTCCGAAGTAGACTAACTAAAATGATATTTTTAGGATTATTTTTTTTAACTTATGGTTGAATTAAGTTTCCTGCTATTCCCAGATCCTTTTTGCATAGTTAACTCATAGACTTAATTTTATAAGTTTATACTAAACTTGTGTAATTAAAAGCACAAATTAGTATATATGTATATAATGAATACAGTACAACTAAAGCACAGGAATTGTGCAAAGATGTAAATTTTTGTACTTTGCAGAGTCTATGATTTTTATTTTTCAAATAATGTTTTTCAAGAAGTTCTTTAGGAATAAAAGTCTTAAAAAAGGATAAATGAGTTTTTCATCATCTTATATACATTTTATAATTCTTTGTAAAAAACAAAAATAATTAYGTTTTAAAAAAGATTTGTACCTAAAATTTCCAATGCCTCACACCTACAACCATAGTACTTGAAAGCAGAAAGACAAGGGCATGTTTTATTGTTGTTTAAGATGCATCTTAATGGCTAATTTATGAAGTTCTGTTACAATTATGTCTCTTTGAAAACCAGAATTTTGAGTGATTATACACTGTCTGAAATGAGATTCTTCACATGAAAACTCACTGTAAACTTGCAAGTCAGTCCATCCTGTTAAAAGAGCTTTAACTGGCTCTGACAGGACTTGTTCCCTCACAAGCTTGTTGTCTTCTCCAAATGTAAAGCATGAGCCATAACAGACCTTTTTCWTTAGTGAAATAGTTGTTGTTGAATGCTGAACACCTCAGACTATCAGAGGGAAGACTGAATATATAGTACAGCCTTACTTTTCTGCTCCTCCTTTTTTGAARATGTCCTAGTCCCTGCTGCCAGCAATTTCATAGGTACGGAGTTCAAACCTTAGTTGCACAGTCTCTTTTTTTATCCTGTACTAACATCTTTCTAGCAGCTTGAGCACACTGTGTTTTGAAAGTATTTGCAATATTGCTTAATTTTAAGTGGCACTAAATATCAGTATGTGCACATATGTATATGTATGAATGCACAGAAACATGAAGGTAGATTGAATACTAGTCAGAATATCTTTTTTAGGGTTTTTTTTTCATGTTACATATTGTGATACTTATGTTAATATAAGGGAGTTAATTTTGAAATGCTTCAATTACAAAAAACAATTACAATCTTTAGGATGTTGTGGGTTTAGATAACTTCGAGTGAAATTATCATATTTAGACCAAATTTTTTTTTTTCTCAGAGCACATCAGCTCTCTGGAGTTCTACTACTATGACTTACGACTCTGCATAATAGTGTTTAATTAGATCATACAGACAGTTTTTCCCAAGAGCTACTCTCCACATTTTTGATCTGAAAGTGAAAAGAAATGTAGGCTGAAGATTTGTTTTTCTAAAGTAATTGCTACTGAAATGACCATATTTATTATTTTACAGCAGGTCTGTTACTGRAGTCTCCTTGTGGAAAAGTGACCTCAATTTTTTTTGTTTAAACAGTTCAGAAGTGCTAYTGAGAACCTGTAACTTCTAGGGTATTAGATTATTTCTTTATAAAGCAAGTCTTACTTAAATGGATTGTATAACTTGGCAAATATGTATAATATGTAATAAAATCAGGATATTTCAAAATGAGAATTCTGGAATATTACAAAGCTTTCTTGATGTTACACAATTTGATGGCCCTAKCTGCCACTCAGTAAATATTGTGAAGGTACGTATAGTGAAATACAGGACAATCCATAGGAAATTACAGTTTTAACGTAGTATAAGTACCTTATTCTCTTGGAAAAGGAAATCTGGCTCACTATATTTGTATCTGTGGAATTAATTATTCTAAATCAATTGGGAAATTGAAACACATAAAACACAGCTTACTTTGCATAAGGGGGAGCAAAACAGTTTTTGGAGTTTTCTTAATGTGCAAGCTTACGGTATTCTATGGACTCTGAWTACTACAACATCAGTTTCTTATTTGAAAATTTACATACTGCAACAAGAAAGTGTGCTAAATATAGCATTTTTCTTCAAATTTCAAAGCTGCTCTGTGTTTAAGTCTGCRGATCTGAGGAAATTAAGTTGAATTTGAGTAATTTGCTACAGTAGCAGTTAGAAGTTTTGAATGCTTGAACAACAGGAGAYAGTGGATTTTCTTTTTATTAGTCTTATCCATTGCTGGCAGTGGATGCACTGACACTCATTATGATGGAGACTAAGGAAGTGAATACAATGTTATTAATAATGATAATCTATTGACTTTACATTGCTTCCGAGCCATGTGTACATACACCTAACTACTGACCTCGTCAGCATGCTTTCTAGTACAAAACTGCTTTCAATTATTTTTTTTTTAATAGTGAGCTAAAAAATAAAACCAAAACATTTTTGAAGCATTATTTTAAGTTACCAGTTATTTTCTCTACAGT
This sequence comes from Alauda arvensis, assembly GCA_902810485.1. NCBI lineage: Eukaryota > Metazoa > Chordata > Aves > Passeriformes > Alaudidae > Alauda > Alauda arvensis. The sequence goes on from CADDXX010000042.1 coordinate 288,991, forward strand.
CCTGGACTTAATGAGGTGTTATTACCTGACTGTTTTATTTATTTGCACAAGTCTGCTTTAAGTCTTTACTGGGACTTCAGGGCCCACTAATGTAGATCTGTCTGAGTGCTCATGCAAGTAAACACTGCACTAGGAATTCTGGATTTATGGATTTTTTTAAGAAGACTAGAAAATTTTTTTAGTTCCTATTTAAGTAGGGTGTTCTCTGAAGTTCATTTTATTTTGGTTCTTTCTGTTAGTGAGTACTTTTCACATAGACTGTTGCATAAGGACTGTTGTCTTGCAAGAGAGTTCATAGGCCTTTGGTATCCTACATCAGTGAACAAGAATGTTAAACATTAAAAAAACAACCTTTATTTTTGAGTTTTATATRTATTTTTAATTGCCCGATCTGAGGTTTTAAGTGATAAACATGAATTGTAAACTCAATTGCCTTGTAACCAAATGATATAAATGCTTCATGATTTCAGTGAAGAACATGCTGTAGATTTTCCTGTAAATTAGCTTGATCAATGAATATGTGTGCTACTGAGCTTTAACAAATGTGATCTTCCACTGTAGAAAGTCATTGTTATGGATCAAATATAGGTACTAAACTATGTTTAAATGGATAAACAGGGATTTTACAGTTTTGAAAGCAATGAAGATATGGCTATTCCTCAGCCCATCTGCTTGCCATTCAGAGAGTTATGATGCAGTGCTTCCTAAGCTATAGAATTATTTTTCAGCTTTCAATGACTGTAGCATGATTCCTTTTTGTACTGTACTGTGTACAGACTTCCCATGTTTTGCACTTTTCTATGGCAAACCTTGACTGCTTTATAAATACTCTGTTGTGTAGTAAGTAGTGATAGTGGTAGCAGGCATTTGTGTGCTACATAATCAGTTTGAACTGCTCGACTTGCGAGGTTCACTTGGGCTAATGTTGTGTGTTGCTGGTTGCTTGTTGTAGCTCATGTGTAAGTACTGTTCAAAGTTACAAAGTCAGCCCTCATTGCACAATGAAAAATCACTGTGATCTGTACATAAACCCTAGTAAAACTTTATTGCTGTTTAATTTAATGTAATAGCTGTCAAATCTGAATTCATTTAATAAACCTTTATATCTTTTCAAATGTTTAAATCTAGTTTGCTTCCATTTATGCTGGGAGGAGACTGGGCTTCTTCATCCAAGAAAATGATGAAGGGGAGGCAAACAGAGTGGAAAATCAACTGTTCCTTCTTTTCACATTTTAAGCCTTTTCAGAACGAYACACAAGTGTTGGAACAGATTTCAGGTGTTGAAGAAGCACCAAAAAGTACATTTTCAAAACCATTTCAGGTAGTGCACCAATAATCAAAAGTGTTAACTTGGACTTCTCATTAAACTTTGATTATTTGACCCTAATTGCTTTGGCATTTTCACAGYTTAATGACCTGAACACTGTCCAAAACACTCAGTTCAGTCAGTTTCTTTAAACATTGAAAAATACTCTTACAATGTCATGAAAAATATTCTCACAATGCCAGGCACACCTAACTTACCCTTTATTTCCTCTTCCAAATTTCTTTCAAAACTTGAAAAGTTCATTTTTAACAAACTTTGTTTAGCTGTTTGTGTTAAATTCTGTCTCTTGCGTCWAATGTATTTTATTTCTTATCCCCTAGATACCGTAATCTGGCAATAATTACATAGCCATAGAACCTACTGGATACAGTTTGGACTAGTTACGGATTCACTTTTTTAAGACAGAATATTTCTTTTTTTCTGCCTGGCTTCATCCTGTATGTGCATTGAATCAATCTGTGCACTGATTCACAGAACTGAATGCATAATAAACATTCTTAGTTTTTCTCTTGTAAACCACTATGTCATGTGCTTCAAGAGACTGCTAATGGAAAGTGAAGGAACACTTCAAGGAGCCCTGGCAAGCTTTTAGTCATGTCTTTGACATGAATCAAAAGGACTTTTCAGTTMAAACACAGGAAATTTTTGAATGGTAACAAGGAAGAATTTTGTTTGGCATCTTGTCCATACCTAAGCCRTGTAGTGGAGTTTTTGTTCATTTTTCCTGAGTGCTATATCTTTTTTGAATGCACATGTAACTCTTTCCCAATAGAGGCCATTTAAAATACACTTTTTCACTCATTCAGAGCAGGTAGGTTTTGTTGAACCCTGGTCACTACCCCCAAAYCTCTCACTTCATGCTTCATTAGGCCTTTTTAGGGCAAAACACTCTTAAAACAGCATTTGACAATAGCCCACTGTTCTGTGACCCACTGTTAACCAATAAAGGTATGATACTATAAGGAATGGTAGAAAGCAACTGGCACTGTTACATCTGGATCCCGCCCAGTACTTTGTGAATTCTTGTATAATTCACAAATTGAGCCCTTCCWCGTGCAAACTCCTGCTCGCTGCTTCAATCTCAGATTCAGAAGTCAGGCAGTTTTTCACAGGGAAAGAAAAAGGCTCTTCTGCTGCTTTCAGTAGAAGATGACTCCATTTTGTTTTCCATKACCTCTTTCCATCTACCCTGCAAAAAATCACCGCATATGAATGTATGTCAAGCTTTATATTTATCCTTTAAGCCAGTAATACTGTAAAATTTTAATAAGCTGAGTTATACAATTTTCTTTCTATGTATCCAAATACTTTTCCAGTTTTGTACAATCATATTTCAAACTATTATTCTGTGAAAAGTGTGGCAGTTAGTGGGGCTATTATGCTAACTTCARCTTAAGGTGGGTTTATCTGATTCACTGCATTTGTTTCAATGCCAGTGAATTKCTGGGGAAGTTGAGAGTCTGACATCTCTTACTACATGTGTAGATCAGGCCACTGAAGTATCTGAGGCCCATCCCAAAACTGATATACAACCTTAAACACCCAMAATGCAGGCCTGTCTTATTTCTACTATACAGAACTCTAATGTGCCATGCAGGTGATGTCTCTACTGTACTGGTTTTTGCATAATCGGAATACACAGAGATACCTTGAAGAGTGTGSTTGGTGTCAGATTAAACAACTAGCCAACTTCAGATTTTTTTTTTAGTTGTTGTTCTGGTTTTGTTTTGTTTTTTTTTCTTCTGCATATTATGGACTATTGTAATAAAGCAGGCGAATGAATGGGAGAAGAATATTTGGGAAAACAAATAAGCTTGAATTGGACTTTAATCCAAGAATTAACTTGATATGCCTGACCAGTACATACTTGCTATTGCTAAATGTTGTAGAAAACATGGTGCCTGTTTAGGTTTATGCTGGCTTTTAAGCTAAAATTCCTGTTTTTCTCAATATTGTATCCCAAAATGCAGTTTGGGGAGTCAGAGTTTATTTCAACTTTAGTCAATTATCAGTCTAGTTTAGAGAATCCTTGAGACTAAAATCCCTTGGCTGGAGAAGGACAGTGCTTTACAGTAATCATCATGTTCTTAATTTTCTGCCCAAGTGTAAGCAAGCTGTGCAGAGGAGGTGTTGTGCTTTCAGTGCCAATACTGTTGCAATTCCTATGAAGGAAACAGCAGCTTGCTCTAGCCTGCAGAGCCTAAACTTAAGTCTTATTCACTTTGAAGGACCAAGTCTCTTTGAGCAGCTTTGTGACAGTCTAACCGAGTAGCTTAGCAAATATTGAGACTGAGTTGTAGAAAAACTCTGAGCTTTACAGTGGCAACTCTTCAGAAGTTAAGCATTAGAGAGCTCAGTTTTTGATTTGGAATACAAAAGTAAAAGATTCTGTGCTGTTATGTGTTTCTGAAGTTTGGTGAACAAATGCCAAAAATATGGAGTGTTTCAAATTGTGTGTATATTATCTAGTAGGCCCTGCTTTTGTTTTCTCAGTTACAAAGAAATTGTAGTTGAATTTAGGACTCTCTTCTAATCAAGATGCTTGTGAAGCACCATTTAAGTGAAGCAGAGCTGCTAGGCTGTGTTAATATAGTAACTAAGCATTCACAAGTGACATGTCTTCCATTTATAATAATAAACAATTTCCCTTGATGGATGTTAGTTAGTTGGCTTAACATTCTATTCTTAGATTTTACCCATTCTACTAGCAGGTTTTACAAATAAGTAAGCAGATAAGTAGACAGACATAGGTAATTTTTTTTCCTGTTAATGAAGTGGAGCTGTGAGTTGATGTGTAAATGCATTATCAAGGAACAGCAATCTTATGTAAATGCATTATCCAGGAACAGCAACCTCTTCAGATTAATAAACTCCTGCTTTGAATGTATCTAGATTTAAGGGGGTTTTTTTTATTTTATTTTTCTTACTGGCCTGTGACTTAAAGCAGCACTGCAGTCCTGTGCCATGGTCCTTGCTCCTCCTGCCACTCTGCAGCAGCTGTAAGTGAGCCTGCTAACCCAGCTGATCTGTCAGAAACATTTCCCTGCTGGGACCTGAACTTTGGATCAAAAGCACTACCTCCACCTAGTTTATCTAAAAAGGAGTTTTCAAAAGCTGAGGGGACTGAAGCATTTCTAWTCTCTGCAGGTACTTGCCACCAGGGAGTGAGACTATTGCAATGTTCCGTAAAACAAAAAAAAAAATTCTATCAGTGCATTTTGAACCTATTTTCAAATATTTACATAAAGCTCCTGTTACTCGTGTAATCCCCAGCAGAATTTTGATGATGCAAAAAACAAAGTGTGGTGATGAATCACTTAAGCAAATGTTGTTAGGGATTGAATCCATTCTTTAATATCACCAGCTGGCTATTGAGGAAAGGGAGATTTATAACAATTATAATAATAATTATTTTTAAATAGGTTTTCTARGCTGGTGATTATTTACATGCAGAATATGGCAGATTTAACATTATTATGTTAATTTGTTKAAATTTTTAATTGATACACTGAACTGGCAACCAAGTAAGAAAAGACTATTTATTCAGTTTAAGATAATTAACCATATCAAAGCTTTGGTTGAAAATATTTTAAGGTTGGAAATAAAATAATACTGTCTGAATGAACAAGTATCATGAAGGTGACTTAAATTCTTCAGCTGAGGATTAACACCAGGAGCTATTGAATGAGGAATAAAAAGAGGAAGTTTTCTTCAATTCCAGCCTGTCAATAATGATGTAGTAGAAAAAGTGTAGCTGTGGCAGTAGCCAGTATTCAAGAGTGAAGTTGGAATATGTACTGGGCATTTTTTAAAACTGCAGTCTGGCTTGTGGTGATGCYTAGCAGCTTGTCCTCTGTTCTGTATCAGGTTTTACTGGGGTGCTTTCATATTGGGAGTCACTTCCTGAGCACAGATTGTTGGTTGTCACTCTAAATGCCTTTTGTATCACTTGGAAGTGTAAGTATTTGATAGAAATATAAAATCTCCTCAAGATTACCCCCAAGACCAAGGTCCACCTCAGTGGAAAAGGAGCAGCGGAGTTAATAGTATTGACCCTATCTTCTCTCYTTTTTTGTTACAGTATCTTCATTAAATAGTAAATGGTTTGAATTTTGACATGTGATGTCACGTTTCTTAAGCAAAGGAGGTTTTGCAGCTTTAAAAGATGGGGCTTTTTACCAATTTTGTTCTATTTATGTGACACATGGAAGTTGCCAATACAAGACAGTTTTCAGCTTTTGAGTTTGCTGCTGAGTAAAAATCTTTTTGTGGGTCGTCTTTACCAAAGGATGGGATTAATGGAGTGAAATAGCCTTCATTAAGATTTGTGAGTCTAGGATACAAACTTCCATTGGACTTGTGGTGACAGACAAGAGTTGGTGAAGATTTTTTATATTTCCAAGTATAAAATARGAAGATTGAATGATGAAACAGTGATTATTTTTGTCAATGTAATTGAAAATTAAAACTAAATCAACTTTTTTACCATGCCAGTGCCAAAATCATGAGCAGTCCTGAAAGTTATTTAATTTGCTGTGGTCTGTGTGCTGGATTTTCTGTTTTCAAACTGTCAAAAAGAATAGTAATTAATAGAAAAAAAAATGTAAATGAGGCATCATTTACCGTGTATTGTCTTTAAATTTCTAATGTATTCTGTACATTGAGTGGAGATGTCATCCTACTTGAAATAATTAATTCCGTAAGTTTTCACTCTCTAAATCTCTTYAGCTGATCYGAGATTGGCATAACTTCAAGCAACTAAAAGAAGAAAATCTGCAAGAAGAATATAGAAACAGTAAATGACATTTGGAACATATGTTGTCCAAAAGTGTGAGGGTTTTGTTGGGTTTTGGTTTCTTTTCTCTGCATAGGGCCATATAGCATATGATATATTGGAAGCTGAAACAAAAGCCACCTCAAGAGACAGCTTTGAGTTACAGTACAACTTCTTTAAAGGCATCAATAGTTGTATTTTCCTGTAATGTTTTGCAAGTGCTTGCTTCATGATCAAGCTTGTTTCCCTGTTGCCCCAAGGGTGACATTCAGGGGAGTTCACTTCTGTTTATTCTATTGAAAAAATCCCTGATCCTATTTTTTTCTCAAGGTGTTATGAGCAATAGCAGCAATAYATAACAGATTGAAACAATGAATTATCATGAAAGACTATGAATGAGAAGGAGACAAAAGAGAGARAACAYATCCTATCACGGTAGAGTATTTAAAAGGATTTCCAGTAGCATGGTTAAATTAAAATTCTTTCAAACAAGGCCTTAAAGCTTAAGGAACAAATAAAATTTCCCTATTAATGTCAGTAGTTACATTTACCCAGTTTACCTCCATTTGCATGTTTTGAATAGTGGGAAGCTAGCAGGGTTGTATGTAAGTGTCTGGGAAAGGARGGTGTCTGGGTAATGTGAAAACCTTACCTTCTACAAAATGCTCTAATAGAAATGTAACACTGCAGAACAAATGTTTACCTGAGGCAAGAAGGAGGAAAAAATATATGTGCATTGCATTTATTGCCTGGTATCACCACAGCACATTTAGGCAGTGTGCCTTTCTTTRCTTGAGGTTAAATGTTTTCAAACTGGAAAAAGGACTATGTGAAATAAAAATCTTCAGTGCTTATTTCCTTTGATACTGTATCCCCTTCCATGAGAATAAAACCAAAACCGACTAAAAAAACCCCACCACCCATGAAGTAGTTGATTTAAGGCAGATGCAGTTTCTAGGGGTGGAGAGAGTACTTGAAACTGAAGACCCGCAGTGTCTTGGGAGTGGGGAGAGGAAGTGTTATATCCTTGGGTTTGAAAGTTTTCTGTCAGAATCTCATGCACATACCTTATATTACACCAGAGKAGCTCAGGACTTTAAGGATCAAATTAGGTGGATTAATTTGAAGCAGGGAAAGGAAATACTTAGGAAAAGTTTTGACTTTCACTTGACCATCTCACAGAAGMACAGGATGGTTGAGGTTGGAAAGGGTCTCCAGAGGTCAGTTGGCCCAATGCCCCTGCTCAGGCAGAGCCATCTAGAGCCAAAACAACAAAACAGTATTTAGTATTCATCTTAAGTGACATTCTTAGAACTGTCCTCAAAAGCTGAGAAAATAAAATAGTTGCAACTCCTTTTTCCTTTTTTTTTGGTTTTTGGTATTTCACTGAAAAATAAAAYGTTTCTTTTTAGATTGATTTTTTTTTCATTTTAAAGTTTTTCAAACAGTCACTAACAACAAGTTATTATTTATTAGTAATATAATTATTTGTTTTCACAACTTAAACTTCAATGTAGTTGAAATTAAAAAGTATGAACTTTGTTGAGTTCTTTCTCTTCTCAAATGCTACAGAAGGACTATTTAACCTCTCTGGACTTAATGGAGGTCTGAAGTTGTGAAAAGGACCATGCATTGGTGTCAGCTGCTGCACACTGGTTGCTCATGACAAACAAGTCCTCATTAAAGGTAGTGCTGGATTTGCTGTCTAGAGACAGCTTTGAATTTTCATTTGGARGAAAACTGATTTTGTTGGTTAACAAGTTCATGGTAAAAAATTGTAACCTCAGTGACTTCCATGTGTAGAACCACAGTTTCCAGTAGTTAATAAATCTTTCTACCTCAGAGGTGTTCTAAATGGCCATGCCATTCAACCTCTATTCTCTCAAGTCTGAAAGCTAGTGTGGCCTTTCTGCAGAGGCAGGTTGAAGTTAATGTGGGCTCAGTTCTTTGCAAACTGAGGAACAAAAACTGGGGTGCTCACAAGTTGCTGGGCATGCACTGAATCCTATGAGTGCTGGTTGCTGTGCAAAACACACCTCTATCAGATTGAGAAGTTTCACAAGAAACTACCTTGCAGCCAGTTCTTTCYATGATGATGTGGCAAGCTGACAAAYAATCACATCTTGTGGCATTGTGCTTGCATTTCCACCAGTCATAGTCTGTCTGATTAACAAATGCTGATCCTTCATGGCTGTCTGGAGTGTGAGAAGGGAATGTGTCTCCACAAAAAAGTCCATGCAGGAACCACGASCCCAAGCAGGATCCCRTTGGGCTTGCCAGCCAACATTTATCAGGCAGATGGGAATGAATCACAGCAAGACCTCTTGGGAGAGATGTTTCCTGGGTCAGGGAAGGTGTTCAGGACAAAGSCTGGAGCAGCCTCCTGTCTGTTCCYGKGGCTGGGTGACAGAGTTGTGCCACAGGTCTAAAAACACACACTGGCCTGCTCCCACCTGGTTTTATTCAAGCACCCCAAACCTATAACTTCCATATTCCTCATGCAGGGGGCCTCATGTCAACAAAATAATTCCCTTTAATATTTTGGCTTTTGCTAATGCACTGAGTACATCTTCCTTTCTCCTCCCCTGAAAACTGTGCCATGGGAATTGGCCTGCAATACGCGTAATTGAAAACAGAGGGAAACTGATGCCATTTCCAAGTCATGCCTTTCTTGTGATATACTCCTCATTTACTTAAGCATCAGTTTATGTACATACATTAGTAACACCATATATTTTTAATCCCCCTCTTTTGAAATACCATATAATAGTTTAATAAATCATTTCAAAGTCAAGAACCATTTTTAYACTATTAATTAACAGGGCCTGAGTTGTTCTTTGTCCCTTTGGTGACAGAAGTATAGAGAAAGAATTGTTCTCCCTCTAAATAAAAAAAAAATCTAAAAAAGAATAAAACAACCACAGAAGTACTTTTAAAGTATACTCTGGAGTCATATTTATTTTTAAACAATAGTAAATCATTTAATTGTTTCAACTAGGCTTAGTTCCAAGCAGTTCTAAATTCAGAGTTAAAAGAATTGATCTTWAAAAGATGTGCAGGAAAACAAAACTCTCTTCCTCTCATTTCCTGTTTRAATTGATGGGAATTTGGGCTCTTCTTTGGTTTATTTGGTATGCATTGCTCCCCCCATGAACCCCTCTAGTCAAGGATCACAGAATGTCCTCTTCTCACRAGCAAAGCATGAATTTATAATCCAGTGTGTAAATTTTTTTTCCTTTAAAAATGACCCTATTAAAAGTAGAGGTGTTAAAAACGTTTCAGTGGTTTTGTACTACTGGGTGTGGAAGTGATTCCATTTCCAGCTTGCAATGTGTTGAATATGTTACACATTGCCCTCTAAGGCTGATCACAATTTTAGAAGTGTAATATTTAGCAGCAAAACCACAGCAAGATAACAGGGACATCAGCTGACACTCACCAAGTGCTCTGGTTCCTCCCAATGGTCCTGATTKGAAAAGGAGGGATATAATTGAATCAGGAGATGGAAACTCTGCCCCAAGAATTTAAGTAAACGGCCAGGGAGCTTCAAAATGTCCTTAGACAAAAGGAGATTCCACAGATCTCTGGAGGGGCTGTGTCTGCTTGCTTGGGGCATCACAGACTTAAGACATTAAATGTGGACTTGGAGTATAGGAACTCTCAAGAGTTTTGAGACTTCAGTCCCAAGACTTGTTATTGTGTTCTTGTGTGAAACTCTCGAGAGTCTGAGCCTGGATGGTCGGACTCCTTTGAGTTTCTGTGGGACTGCTTCCAATGGTGACTTGATGAGAGAGAGGCAGCTTTGATCTAATTGTCTAGAAACTGAACTTATTAATGCAAAAATAACAAACAATAAACCATACAGTGTATTTAGAGCAAACTGGAAAAAGGCAGTAACAAGCGGCCAGAAGGCTCAGTGCTAAAAGCACCAGGCTTGGGTCAGACAGGGGTAGTTATACATTTTGGTGTGGGAGGGGAGTTAAGGTGGGGTCTGAGGGAAGGGTCCAGTAAGGAAGAACAATTTATTAGAAMAATATTAAAATCTCTGCAATAAAAATCAACCTATGGTAACAAAAAGAACCAAGAACTTTCTAGTAACAATTAGCATGGAGGGCATGTGAGTCAGCCTTGCTTGGTGCACCTAAGACAGTGTTTCCCAGGGAATTATTCCAGGGCTTTCTTCTTCAGGGAAACCACCTCTACACTTGTGAGTCTGAAAACCTTCACAGAATTGAAATATATAGTTTATGATATTTATATCTGCAAATACGTCACTAGGTCAGTGAGGGTAATAATACAAAACATAATCAGTTTAACTGGGAGGCATGTCATGGGACTATTTTATACAACAAGGGTAATTTTGGTTTTCTCTGGGGGTTTTCTGTTTTTTCTTTTTTTTTTCTTTTCTTGGTATTTTCCAAGAAGTTCTAGCCTAGAGTGGCACTCGTAGGTTTATCCAGATGAAAACCACACGACTGTTTAACTGACTAACCATTTAAGACTACCTACTCAGGTAGGTCAAGATCATGAAAGTAGCTCTGTTGTGATGTAAGAGGGCTGTGATGTTGCTGTGCTCTGCTATCCTTTTAGGTTACCTTTACTCACTGAAAAACAGTTTTCTCATCGCATTAATGACTATAATTTTGGCTAATACTTGAACATGGCCATGAGATCGGAAAGATTATCTCTCCTGTAATAGTTGAGTAGTTTCCAAACAAAGAGCATAATTTTCTTTGTATGTATGCAAGTCTTCCTTAAGCCAGTCATAGGGGGTTAACATCATAATGTTTGTGTTTTAATTGAACGCAACAGTGATGATTAAATTGAATATATAAGTCAGTCATTTTCAGGGAAAAAAGTATGGCATATGGGCTAGCACCAGAAAATGTGTAGTAAAAAATTATATCAAAACAATGTTGAGTCAAAATTTCTTTTTTTTTTTTCTTTCTTTTTTTTTTTTTTTTCTTTAAATAGTTTCACAGAGAAGTAGCTGGGGGGAAGTTAAGGACAAAGTTATTCAAGTGACTTGAATAAGTGATTCATGAGAATGTTTTAACACATGATTTCACAGACAAGAAAAACTTTTACATATACACCAAAATATTTGCAGATCCAGGTCCCATATGGAATCCTTAAAAGGTGTGATTCAAGAGGCTGGAAATGTGTCATCTTCACGTACAACAAGTGTGCCATGAGCCAGTAGAGAGCTTCTGCAGACCTGTCACAATATGATCCTTCCATAGTATCCTATGGATACATCCAAGTAGTGGGAGAAACTCTGAAGGCCTGCAGTACACTGGATTTTTGGTTGTTGTCAGACACAAGTGAAGGGAGCCTGGTGCCCTGAGTCACCTATTTCAGCCTGAGTCAAGACTTAGTACCTTCCAGGTGTTTTCCAGAATAGTCGCTGTAAATTATCTTCTGAGGTCAAATTAGTCCTTAAATTAGTACAACAAGTACTTAAAATTCTTTGATACTTTTATCTCTGCGAGTGTGGTGGAGGCGTCAAAGCATCCTGGAGCGAAATATGCAGATCCAAACTCCTGCACATCTCCTCTGCCCCTCCACAGGCATCTGTAACAGCAGCAAAATCACAGGAGTCAAAATGAGGAACTGTCTTTTCCATTGTGTTTCAGTAAGATGAGAGTCTGTAAGCACAGTCCAAGGGGAAGAAAGGAAAAAGAGCTTTTTGGGTAGAGCCTGTGGTCTGGGGTTTGCACTAAGAAGTTAAGTGACAGCCAGAGAGTGAAAACAGAGCTCTGACAGCTCGTGGGGGGAAGAGGTGAGATCTGAAAGAGCAACAGGACAGAAAAAGGAAGTTGTCACGCAGCCAAAATTAATTTAAAAAGAAGTGAGGCTGAAAGGACTTGAATGGAGAGATTTCATTTGCCTTACATCCATCTTCACTCGGATGAAAAAGAAGCCTCCTTAAGAAGTAAAAATATTTAAGGGTTTAAAGTATTTTGCTCCCTAGGAATAGGCTTGTTCTTATAGCCTACGTCAGCCAGCAGAAAAATCCCCTTCTCCCGAGAGGGCTGTGGAGTGAGAACAGACCTGTCTCACTCCAAGCAGCTTTGCAGAGCTGCAGTCCTGTTCACTGCCCAGCAGGGCTCCTGCTCATGAGGGCTGCTGCCATCATTTCAGCAGAGCTCATTGACCTGCTGGGAAGGCCTGGCTTTTGCTTTGGAGGCTGTAAA
>CADDXX010000042.1:308613-370466 GCA_902810485.1 Alauda arvensis
CAGGATCCTTTCAGTTTCTTCTCTTCTTGTCAAATATGAATGAACATTATCTCCTCTCCAGTGGATGTACCACTGAGGAAAGTCTTTTCCTGCTCACAAATTTATGCTATTTACAACTGGTATAAAATTAATAATAATGAAAATGGAGAAGGAGTCCAGTTTATTTGCATCTATGGAAGCAAGCTGGTCCAAAGGACATCCTTCTTTATGACTTTCAATATAAATGCTGAATAACGAAACTATTAGATAACAGAGATGGTAATTTTTTCATTTTGTGTAAAAAGATGTTATTTCAAGAAGCTAATTAGAGAGAAAAAAGGAGGGGATCCCAGAGATAGCTGGGACAGGTGCTTCCAATAACAAGGGACAGCTCCTTAGTCTTGGTATTGATTTCTGGGTAGCTGACAATTCACCACAGGGCTGTTTGGATCTCCTGCTTGGTGTCTCTGTTTTACATAGGAGTGATCTTTGCTGGGGATATGGATTGGGCTTTGCCMCCTAAATCAGTCATTACTCTCCTGCCTTCCAGGTGAGTGTGTGATCAGTGTGCTGTAGATTGCCACCTTCACTGTACCTCTCTGCTACATCTCAGAGTGAGCTTTACGTGATTTCCATGTTCAGGTTCACTGGGGTATCTGAGGCAAGTTCCTACCCCAGGTTCAAGGGAATTTTGGGTCTGAATCCCTGCAGATAAATGGAGATTTTCAGTGCTCCAGTACCAAGGGAAATTCTGTACAGGAGGGTGCCCGAGAGAAGTGCTCTTTCTTTATACCTTCCATTGATGACTCTTAATGAAAAACTGTGTGTAGCCTCACGTTTACCAGAGGCTTTTGGTTTTTATGGGGGTTTTCTTTATAAAAAAAGGCACTTAAACACCAGAAAKCAGGACTGAATATACCTTCCTACTTAATATTTTCATTTAAATGCTTTCTTACTCACTAGGTTGGATTTTTAAAAYAATTTTATTTKAATATACCTATTTTTTCCCTTGCACAAAGGAGGGAAGAACTTTACTCCCTCTTCCACTACAAAGCAAAGCACTACTGTCTGCCAATAGATATTGGGCATTTCCATTGCACCTGGCTCATCATAGAGAAACCACTGTGTTGGAGTTTTTTAAATAAGAATAAAATTTAAATTTATATCAGGCAACAAAGTGTCCATGAACTAACAGGGAGCTCTTGTGGCAAGAAGGCCAATGGAGTCCTGGAGTGCATYAGGAAGAGAATTTGGTCAWRGGAGGTGATYTTRCCCCTTTACTCAGCCCTGGTGAGGCCACATCTGGAGTGCTGTGTTGAGTTCTGGGCTCCTCAGGACAAGAGAGACAYRGAGCTCCTGGAGCAGGTCCAGTGGAGGGCTACAGGGATGATTCAGTGACCACAGAGTATCCCTCATATGGAGAAAGGCTGAGGGAGTTGGGCCTGYTCAGCCTTGAGAAAACTGAGAGGAGACCTMATCAATCTCTGTCAGTATGTGCAGAGAGGGTGTCAAGAGGTTGGAGCCAGACTTTGGTCAGTGGTGSCAAGYAATGGGACAAGAGGCAGAAACTGAGGCACAGAAGTTCCACCTGATCATGARGAAGGACTTCTTTCCTATGTGGGTGACCMTGCACTGGTTGCCCAGAGYGGCTGTGGWGTCTCCCCCACTGGAGATGATTAAAACCCATCTGRACACAATCCTGGGCCARGTGCTCTGGGGTGACCCTGCTTGACCAAGGAGRTTGGACCAGATAATCCACTGTGGTCCCTTCCAACCTTACCACTTCTGTGATTCGGTGGGTGTAATACAAATAATCTCTATCTTTATTTTTCCTTTCCTAAAATATATGTGCCAGAATACGAAAGGAGTTGAGGCGAATTATACTTTTTCTAAAAATATATTGATATTAAAAATATACAGATGTTTGTTTTATAGCTCACTAATTTAACTGGCTAGTTGCCTAGTGTTTTRCATCATAATGTCTCCTGGCTAAGGACCATGCCCTCTTTTTGGTGTCTAGCACACTGGAAGTTTGCAGTTTATTTTTAAGTAGCAATTCTAGTAAAGGGATAAATCAAGAAACATAATCAAGAAATAGGTGAAAAGGGTGACCAAGATGCCTGTGTTAAAAACACTTCCATTTATGACGTCTTCCCAGAGCTCATTGTTTTTCTAGTATAACACTGAGCAAAAATAATTTATAACTGCTTGCATTGTCTTGAAGCCCAGAATGTGACTTAGAAAAACAATTTGGGCTCACAATGAAAATGGCTCATTACCGAAGAAGCTGAAGTAACACCAGATTTAATCCATCATCTACTCGCCTGTCAGTAAAATTGTGCCTTGCATGAATTTACTGCTCTGCCTTTCCAATTCTGCAAGTTAATACATACGGAAAATTTCYTTTAAAAGATTATAGAAATATTGTKCTGGCATTAATCAGAGAGATTTGCTCCTATCGGAAAAAATAATAACTATCACCATTTCAGGGGCGCTACACTCAAAAGCCTTACAATAGTATTGAAATACTCTGAGGGTATAGGAAATGTCTGGAAGTTGTTCAATGCAGCCTGGACTTCTTTTTTTTTTCATTTGAAATGAAAGCTGAGCTGTTCAATCATGAATGAGAACAATAGTGGCTTTTAAAGGAATGTAGTTGGGAAGGTTGGCTTTTATTGGCAGTTTGTGCAAGGTCTGTGCTTCCAGAGTGCTGTCAGATACAAGTCTGGAGTGACTGAGGAGCTGGACCCACTCTTTTGTGTTGCAAAAACTCAGATTTGGTCTTGCGGTGCAGAGACCATGTCAGTGGCAGCAGCCCAGCAATAATCAAAGACAGACAGGAAAGAGAAGAGTCTCCACTGGAAAAGGCATTGTAAAAATTGAATTATAAAATAAAATGTGCAGATTCCGCTTGGCTGGGTGGAAAAGCCCACTGTTTCTCTGTTGTTGCAATAAGGTTTTAATTAAAGGCAGGTTCTAATCAAAAGTATTACAGCAACTGCATCTGGATGGTACTTAGGTAAGTGACTAAAAGTAGGACTTTCCCAAGATTTCAGAGGGAAAGTTTTGTATAGGATTYAATCTTGACAGATTTGAAGCTTCTGCAAAACCAAGACATAAAACGAAATATTCAGCAATTCACTGACTGCTGCTGACCAAAAATTAGGTTAAATCTGTTCAATCATTTAATGTCTCTCCTAAAGGAAAGTCAGAAATATGCATGAAGGAACAAATAGTTCCCAGAGTAGGGAATCAAAAAGCATTAGGCAGGTCAMAGCACATTCAGATGCGCTGCAGTAATATCCTGAAGAAGGAAGCCTGGCAGGCAGAATTGTCATAATTTTATTATTATTTATATTACCATCGCCCCCGAGGAGACCCTGTTGTGCTTCAGTTCCTCAGGCCCGTCCCAGAGCTTTTGACCTGCTCTCCACCAACCTCTTCCAAAATCATGTTCTGCAAGTAGGATACTGCAAAAAATATGAAATACAAATTAGACATATTGTTACCAGACTCCTCCATGTCATTTGTTTTTTAAATAGAAATTACCACTATAATGAATACGTAGTGAAAAGGTATAAAAGTCAATACTCAAACCTATTCAAAAGGGATTTTTTTGAAACAGCAGGAATGTTTAGGTGATCTGAGTACATTGCAAGGTATTGACAATTTCCTTCCTCATCTTGACATATTTTTCTAGGACTTAAACTCCRATGTCAGTAATCTATTCTTTCCGAGAAACCGTGTTCTCCCAAAGCATCCTTTGATGTTATGGAGGTTTTCACCCAGTCAGTACAGAATGGTATTTATGAGGACATATTCCAGATATACTGCCACATTTCCACCATATGTGTGTGTACTGAATAATCTTTCTCTTCTAACATGACAGCTTAATCTCAGAACAACTTTCTGAAACTCCCTCTTACCTTGTAAATTCCTTAGATGCAGTTGTGTGATGCTGAGTTTTATGTAAAGAACCAGACGTACATTGCAGGATTTAAAAATTCCTTTTATCCTGTTGGGCTGAACACATTAAATAACTTGAAGAACTCAAAAGCAACCTGTTCTTTATCATAATATTTCTGGAATCTCGCCATGTGCAGGAGTATACATGTCAGAGGTGAAAAAAAATCTATCTGTGGTTATACTACATTTGGTAAATAGAATAGTCTATGAAATAACTTTCTTGGTTCTTAAGTTGGAAAATTCAATAAAATTAAATCCTTTTATTAATAATGTTTATTTTCCTTACAGGGCGGCTTCAAATCCTGGCTAGCTCCTACTCTGCTAAGTTTCATTTAAAGGTAGTCTCACCCTAGAAAGCCCATAACCTACACTCATGTACAGATAAGAAAGCCACATAAAGGGAGCACATAAATAGGAAAAAAGCAGTGGAGAAAACAAACAGAACACACAGAGGAGGCCAGTTCTCYGTAAGTATTAGCTTTAAATCCTTGCTTGTCATTATCTGTAATTGATAGACTCAATTACAGGGTAAAAGAAAGTAATTAAYTTTAACATCATTATAGTTTGATTCYTAATGTTTGTCTGATCTTGGCTGAAGGGGAGCCTGTAATACATAAAGGCTACAAAATCCCAATGAGGATTTTGGGAGCAAGTTGAAAGGGGTACATACTTCACAATTTGMGGATTTGTATCATTGCCTTCTCTAGGTTCTCTGCATCTGTGGTCCAGTTGCCAAGTGGGATTATTTAACTCATTCCATCTTTAAGCTATGTGAGAGAAGCAAGCAGCCCAGGTGCCCTCAGCTTCAAGCAGAGGGAAGAGCTTCTCACCCAGGTACCTGTACAGTGTTCAGAAAAGCTGGTCTCTGTCCCTGATGGGATGAGGCTATGATATCTTAGCATCCTGCATGGGTTTGGTCCCCGATTCTGGAGATCTCTTGAAGATGTTGATTTACATTCCTACAGAAGTCAGGCTCTTGGGAAATTATATATAGCTGTATATTTTTCCAGAGCAGAAGTAAGGTACCTCCCYATATCTCAGAACTGACAACTGCATTTTTAATATACCAGTTATTAAATGAAAACTGCCTTTTTATTAAACAAACATTCTGACTCTTTATTRAGCACAGAAGCTGTAGATGTCTCAATAGTTCTGCTTGTTTTCACAGAAACCAAAGAGAAAATCTCTTTTCATTTGAAAATATATAAATAAATTCAAACAACCTGAGTTGTAGCCTCTGCCACTAAAGTTAGGAATGTTATGTAATGCATTAAAAATGAAAACCTTTATCCAACAGAGATGAATATTTTATATGAACATCAAAATAGGTGTGGTTTTACTGCATTCCACTGCTTTAATAACACAATAGACCCCTAAGCATGATGGAGTAGGGTAAGTCAGCATGATGCCTGCTTTATATTGCTGAAATAACTCCCAAGAAAAGTAATGAATGTGATCTCAGTGGATGCACTATAAATCATATTCTAATGAATTTTCCYGTTTGAATGGCCGGTTGGCAGATGAACATGGCTACATGAAGGGGAAAGCTGGGGCAATGGAAGTACAACAGAGTCTGTTGTTAGGATACTGTTGCTAGCAATAAGTTCTTGCCTGTTTTATATGAAGCCTTCCAGAAAACAGTATTTCAGTAGAATGTACTGCTTCACCTTCTGATGTCCCTCCATTGAAACTTGGGAAAYTGGAAAGAGATGAAACAAGGCCTCCAAAAGAATAACAAAAGGAAGAAGAACTTTTACAGTCTTCAAAATCCAGCAATAATTACCTCTGAGGATCAGTGCATTTGTTGATTTTCTGAGAGTATTCCCTAGGTAGTTTCTATAAGGRTGTCCACCCAGGATCTCTGAACTGTCATTATGCARTAATTCTCTCCTATTTATGGAAAGGGACTCTTAATTTTCTAGTTGCCTTAGTTGTCATATAAAAATTATTCTTCATGAGTTGTTAAAAATATTTTTACAAGAGTTGTTGATCTCTATTCCATGACCAAGTTCTCTGCTCTTGTAAACGTGCTGAACTTCACTAAAGACCCTGAAATGCTCCCAGTTAAACTTATTCAAACTAAGTTTGGTAGGGCTCAGGGTAGATGTTCRTATAAACACAGAAACACTAGTGCTTTTCTCTGCAAGGCTGCATTGTAGTTTCAGATATCCTTACTATGTGTGTGGCTGGGGACCAACAACACCTCTACTGATATTGGATTAAATAAAATTGTTCTGATGTTTTTATTCTTTGGAGGAAACGGAAGGTTTGTATTCCAGGTTAAGAAAGTGTGGCTAGACAGACTTTCATAAAGTTTTGCCATTTGGTACTGTCTTTGTTTARACTTGTTTTTACTGAGAGTGATGCTCAATGAACATAATACCTTGTTTTACAGGCTGTTTCTTAGAACATTTATGTGCTGAATTTCTTCAGTAGAAAGAAATTTTTAAATTCAGATTATTATTACAGGAGACAGAAGTGGTTGYCTGATTCTGAAAATTTTAAACTGAGGGTTTTCTTTTCTCTCTCATTGTTTTTAAAAGGATCAATATCTCAGAAAGTAKGTGGGAGAAAAGATAAATTATATATGGATGTTGGAGTTTTTGTGTAACTTATTGCTATGATTAGGGAAGTAGACCATAATAAAATGAGAAYAGAGCTTACTATGTTTTTTCTACCAGCTTAAGACCACCATAGCAGTGTGAGAAAACAGGTATGGTTTGGAGGCAGCACTTTGGAGAGAAAATAAATAGAAAGCTAAATTAAAGCATACAAGTTTCTTACTAATTCTTCACGGACATATTCTCAAAGCCCTGAAAGTCAGAGAAGATAAGAGACAGAGCAATTGGCTGGCAYTCATCCCAGGAACTGAGTTGCATATAATTAAATTTCCTTAGTCTTCCTTTCCTTAAAATTGAGGATGTATATATAAAAAAAAAAAAAGCCTGTTCTTTTCCTATAAACTTTTATTGTACATTTTAACAATCTAAAAGTTATCTGTTTTGGGTAGAGCCATGTGAAATGTTATGTACATATCAGCTAAAATCTTTAAGACACATTGAAACTTTTAAGGAGGWATTTGATTAAAAAGATATTTGGACACAAAAATTTCATCAAGAATGTGGAAGCAAACTTTCTACAGCTGTATATTTCTAAATCTAAACTTTGATTTCCAAACAACTTAGTTTGTTGCTTGTGTTAGTGTTTGAAGAAATATTTTATTGCCAAATTATGGTATTGACTTCATTTGATATGGTATTATCTTCTCCTGACTGTTATGTGGACTGTCTTTTGTCTCTTTTCCTGTATCCTGTCGATGCCTGACTGCTGTACATTGTTTCTCTACAAACACAGTCAGTGCAGTGGAAGTAGAGGATGTATTATCTCTTGAAAAGGTGTTTAAAAACACCCTGGAACTTCTGGAAAAACTGAAGGCAGCTGGTTTTATCTTAAACTGGACACTATAATTTTTCCTGGAAGAGTTAGGCCCACTGATGTATTTTCTGTCTGGAAAAGATACACACAATTGGTCTTTCATTTTTACAGTTTTGGGTATTTTGATATTAAATGGTTCACTAAATACRGAGAAATGGCAACACCCATTTAAGCAGTTGCTCTAAGTTTTGCCAAGTGGGTTGAGCCTTAAAACTATGGGAACCCCAATCTGTATACACAGCTCATATAAGAAAATCATGTGCTCACATCAAACTCTCTTTTGAAAATATGGAGAATTCTCACAGATCATTTTTCTTAGTGAGCCTGGCCTGTTTCAACAGTTCATTGTGTGAGTCTGCACTTCCAAAGAACTGTCTGGGAAGTAAGATAAGGAAACTAAGACATAAACTGACTGCTGTATTGCAGCACCAGTGAGTGACCAAAATCTTATTAGCTGCAGCACATATTTCCAGCAATTTTCCTCCACACATTCTAAATGACCAAGATAGTGATTCTCTGTAACTAGCTTTCATGTTTTTTTTAGAATTTTATAATCAGTTTTCCTACCCTTTTCCCTTTTTTTTCCCCTCCAAAATTTTACTTCTTCTAATAAATTGTGTTAAGGAGACTTTTCATTTTTATTACAAAGCTAAATATAGAAATGGGGCAAGTTTTTAAAGCCTCTATTCACATGGCTGAATCTAGAGATGTGAAAAGGTGATCTAAAATGAAGATATTAAAGTGGTATTTTTGTTTTTGTGCTTGACTTGGATTTGAGGTTAAGATTCTTGGTTTCTCCTGTAGCAAACAAAGACAACACTAACATCGAAAACACAGCAAGGAGCTGAATGACTTAGACAGCTTTGCATTTAAAGAGGRACGTCTGGCAAGGCTTCCATATGGATTTGACATCAACATGGAAAAAAGGATAAACCAAAAAAATTAGAAAATCCTCCACTCCCAGATATCTGGGATCTGTACTTGCATTTACAACTCAAGCCCATTACTAAGACACRGTGATGGTGTGAACTGAATTCGAGAAAGAAATAGAAGATGTTTGCTTTTAGGACTGTAAATGTGTGTCAGGTTTTATTGGGGTGGGGGGAAARGAGGTAAGAATAGAGAAATAAAAGTGATTCTTTTTTTTCTCTGCAATAAACTATAGAGAAAACCTTTTTACTTCTTTATTTTTAAAAAAAGGGAAAAAATTTAAAAGTCTCTGAGCAGAGAATTTTTTTGCTAGCAAAGCTGTCTCTTTACTACATTTCTGAGTAGAAACTGCAAAGGCATAAATAGGAGAAATATAGAAACTCAGAAATTCTTCCAAATCCTGCAAAATAAGGAAATAGACAAAAAAAAAGTAAAAGAAAACATGAGAAGCCAGGAGTCACACCTTGTTTCCCGAACACTGTCAGTCTCGGGACCACACCCAAACCTGCTGAATTGTTCAATAAACACTCTTGRAAGTGCCGATTGTCCCAGAACCCCACCTGCCCCCAACAGGATCACCTTCACAGCTCRAACTGTGAATGTGAGGCAATTGCAATAAACTTCTAATGAGCAGCATGAATTTACAGCCTTTTCCCTCTTCCTTAACGATGTGTTGGCTTACTGATTTATTTTGCAATCCAGTTTCAGGTTTGGATTCAGTGTCAGGACTGAGGAATGTTGCAGCAGTAGCAGTTGTTTATAATGTTTTCTTTCTCATTCCTCCCTTTTATTTGTGATCAGGCCTTATCCCTTCTGCTCCCTGATGAAGCCCCAAGTGCAGGGTTAATTGTTTCAAAGCAACAAATAGATTACTTGACTCAATTAAAACACACACACACACACACACACACACACACGTCTTGCTTTATTTATGAACGTTTTGCTTGTTGTTATTACTTTCTATTTCAGGAGCCTTTAGTTAATTTTGCCTCAGACTCTACAAGGGAATTATAATTAATTGCTTTATTATTTTTATTCAGTAAAGTGCATGTGCTTCTTACAAACCRCAATTTTCTCAAAAGTCTGCTCTGYGATGATGTTTTGGAACAGGGGGACCCAGCAGAGGTCTGCCCTGCTGGCAGAGGTATGACAGCTCAGTATTTTGTAAGATGATCTTTTGTATAAAATCTCAAGCTGTTCCAGCTGGCTTTTTTGTGTCCATATGGGAAGGGGAAGGAGCAGCTCTGAGAACAGGCCATTTCCAAGCCCCGTGTGCACTACTGCCCAGCACTTGGCCATACCTGCATCTCAGMTCCCAGGCTACTTTTTTGTCTGCTGATGATTATTTCAGGGCCCTCCCATGCCCCTGCATGTCACATGAATATCATAGCAAGGTTTTGCAGCCCTGGAGTGGGTCCTGAGAGACTCTGAGCAGTTAAGAGCATAAGATAATGGYAAAGTAGGAGCAGCTGAAGGAAGCAGACTGAGCTCAGTATCACCCAGAGCTCTCTCCAGCACTGCCCATTATTCTTTCCTGATACATGTGGCTGTATGACTGCATGCTAAATTTATTGGAGACTGGCTTCTGCAAGAAGGTCAAAGCTCATTTTTATGGTAGTCCATCAGTTCAGTGGTGATCTAGATGAACCTGTGTTAAATTTAACAAAAACCCYGTAAGCAGACCCTAGAACTCCAGCTTCTCCAGATGTCAGGAGAAGCTGGTGTTGCACATTGCAYAAGCCCAGGATTTAGGCTAGATTGGACCTAGGAAGTGCTTGGGTGAGATTTAACCTAGAAGAAARGTTAGAAAGTTGTGTCACTTCTTCAGGCTTCTGTTCTCAAACATCATCTGTGTTGTTGTAGGACCATYTGACATATTTGGCACATTRCACCTTAGCAGACAATAAAAAATTGACTTAACAGGAATTATGAGACAACCTTTGAAAGAAGTAAATGCTAAGGAGAGGTTTTGTTTTCACTTTTGATTTTTAAGAAACTGTACACTGCTAAGAGCTAAGGGAGGGAATGAAAAATGACCCCTAAAGGCCAGAAATGTTTTTTGAGAAGAAATTAACATATTGTTAATTTCTTCTCAAAAAAAAGGACCCAATTGTTTTATCAATACTAACTCAAAATATAATATGTAAATGAAATAYACAGTTGCTTTGGTTGAGTAATAATGAAGACATTTTAACAGGGYTAAAACATAGATATAGTTTGAGCAGTCAAGCCCTGTAGTAAAACAGATGTTTATTTTCTTTCAGCATATGTGAACCCCCAACTTGTGCATTTGTTATGGCAGAAGAAGGTGTTGATTTACCGTAAATGTTTATACATATAAAAATTATATATAACTACAGATACATGCATGATACATACCTGTCTAAAATGCAGTATAAGTCCCTTCTTCCCAAATTTGATTTAATTTAATGAACTTAATTMATATAATTTAATGAGCTTAAATTATGATGAATCAGAGTTTCTCCCTATGGTGAATTCTGAAATTTCAGTTTCATTCTGAGGGTGCTGAATTTGAATTTTCATGTGCACAACCCTCCCAGGCCAACACTGGTAACTTTACAAAAGCATTTTCCATAAAATGTCATTTTTGAGGGCTGACTGTTTATGAAGTGAGATTTCAGCTGAGAAGTATGGCCATGCACAAGRATTGTTTGCCATTGAAGCTGCTTGTCTGTGGCAGCAGCTACTGTGATCTTGGCCAGCACAAGTCTTCCAGARCTGATGATGGGTAACAGTAGTCCATGTTATGACTTCAGTAATTATGAAGGTGATATGCTCAGCAGAGAACAGGCTGCATGGGATTTTCCTTGCACTCCAGCTTGCATTAGCAARGCAACAGTTAATAAAGAATCCCTTCAGAGATATTTCAAATAAGCATGGTGGACTGATGGTCATTTGATTCCATATTAATGTCCACCTGGAATAGCCATTGCCCCACTCAGCAGGAAGTTCACTCTGCTCCCATCATGATTCAGTRGTGTTTGACACTTTCTGCTTGCTCATTTGAAGTCACAGTACCATAAAGGTGGAAAGCAGGGAACAAAACAGGCTTTGTGCCTTTTTTTTTTTTTTTTTTACCAATTGTGTTATAGAAAACTTAATAGCATTTTCCCAACCCAAAATTTCTTCTGTAGAGTAGACATAAGCCACCAAAAATTTATTGTATATGTCTGTTTAAGTTATGTTTATCTTTCCCCCCACCCTGTTTTTAAACAATGGAGTTTGTGTTTTTAAGACACTGGACAAGAAATAGTAGCAAAGGGCAGGTTGTGGAAGTTAAAAAGTCTGGTCGTGCATTCGCCCTGAGAAACTGGGTGAATTTGTCAAAACCCAAAGCTTTTTGATAAGTACTTCTAAATTTTATATTTTTAAATTAAATTCAGTAATAATAAAAGCTAGATTTGCATAGAAGTCTTCAGTGTTTTAGCATTTCTGTGCCTGTGTTACTGGACACTTAAATTTGGACATTTACAAATACAAAATTCATGTATAAGCAGACACACCCAGACACTTCAGACCAAGATATTTTTTCTGAACAAACTTACTAAAACTGATAGAGTTTCCATTCAAKGATGCCAGAAACATTTTCCACATTTCCTAAATAGTGTAAGAGACCAGTCTTGAGTTCTATGGTTCAGCATGCACCAGAAACCTCACCTACCAGTAAGTTTCTGGATCTGAGCTTTCTTGACTGTCGATTTCAATCTTTTATTTGGAGGATACAAAGTTTTAATGCAATAAATTATTTCAATTTCATTCAAGGTATATCCAAAATCTGCTTTTTTGTTCCTTAAAAAAGTTTGGATACCCTCCCTGGCTCTGTTCTSTAAATAATTCAGGGTAGCTAGACCAGAGGCCGTGGCAACAATACTTTTTTGAAATTGTTACATAATTTACTGACTTTCCTCCTAATGTGGTATAGGGTGGCACAATGTGTATGTTCATTTGGTACAAGGGTTAGTGACTATATGAGTTAATCTCA
This sequence comes from Alauda arvensis, assembly GCA_902810485.1. NCBI lineage: Eukaryota > Metazoa > Chordata > Aves > Passeriformes > Alaudidae > Alauda > Alauda arvensis. The sequence continues at coordinate 320,927 of CADDXX010000042.1, forward strand.
AACATGTTTATATCCAGAAAAGGCTTATMTCTCAGAATAACTGGAGAGTTCCTCTGTTGAAACAGACAATTGATGATACTTGCAGTGTTTAAGGCTTAGGAGTTTGAAAGTGAGTTTCCATGGGAAGATGTATTTATGGAGAAATTGATAGCCAATATGGACATAGGCTAGGGCTGATTCTAGGAGAATATTAACCTACTAAGATAATTGATTGTATATATAAACAAAACAAATCTGAGGTAGGAAGAGRGTTCATCTTGCAAGTGATGTAACTGAGCAGATATAAACAGCCTTTTCAAGTTCTTAAAAAAGAAAAAAAATTCACGAAATGTTCATCCATTTCTGTGAGTAGGAGATGGAAAAGGAGAGTGGGGGATGTCAGGAGAGCTATGGCAGCATATGCATCCTCTGCTTGGGKCTCTGCAGGTGACCAAACCCTCCAAACAGCAGCAAACACAGCAGCTGCCAGGCAGGACATGACCATGGCCACGTCCATCCCTGGGCTTCCAGAGACAGTCAGGGCACTCCTGTCTCAAAGTAAAAAGCCCCATCAGACATTAATCCATTGTGAAAGATGGCTCTCACATACTTCCCAGGGATAATTTTTGTCACCTTGGCAGGGGCTGATAAAGTTCCAAGGTGCCACCAACAAGTGGCACTTTGTTTTATCTCTTGTCTCTAAAGGTAAAACTCAGCACTGTAGATCCCAGTCGAGCAATCCCAGTTCATCAAGCTCTCCAATCTCTTAAGAGGATCCAAATCTGCAAGGGCTCTGATGAGTTAAAGTCTTGCTTTAGAGGTCACACAGACAAATTTTTCTATATTAAAAAGTCAAATCATCTGGTTTATTTATAGTGGGAAAATATGTGAATTGTTGACCTTCTTTGTTAAACTTTTAAATTTCCTGTTCTTCTGTATATAAGGATATAGCAAGGTCAAAAAATACTTTAGGAGAGATATGTGGAAAAGGAAGGTAGCAGTACATAACAGAAGGGCCCTTTTTTAAAAAGAAAAACTTGGAGGAATGTTTGGCACAAAATGAATAGGACAGGACTCCATACATAGAAGACCCAACCATTGAGATTGAGAGTAAGAAAAGAAGGACGAAAAAGAGCTCTGCCTGTCTCAGTATGAAGGACCCAAAAGGTTTGGAGTTTGAATGCAGATCTGGGATGTCTGCAGACCACAATGACATGAAAACTGGAAAGGGAAATTCCTGAGGCTCAGCAGGCAACTTCCTGGGATTATTCTGTTTGTGTTCTAGGATTTATATGCCACTGTCATTAGCAGCTGTCTCCTGATAACAACAGCTTTCAGAAATATATGGGATAGTAAATTCCCAGTAGATCAGAGCTCAGTAAAAAGGCAGTAAATGATTTGCCATGTAGCATGCAYCAAGAGTGACATTCCATCAGTCTCTCKGCAGATGAGAGTTTCCCCGTAGACACATCTCATTTCCCAGTTTATTGTTTCACAATTATTCGTTATATGTTAAATGCCATGGAAACAATTCTACTGTTAAATTAAATTTTTAGTTATTTCCATACTGCARCTCTGAAATTGAGGTAATGGTTATTGGAGCAAACAAGATAACCAAAGATGATTTTACCYGCAAAATATTTAGTAAGAAAGCTTTTTGAGAGATACCACAGCACATGCAAACCAACTTTAGACACAACCAATTACAAAGCCACCAGTATTCTAGAAAAAGTAGAATTTTCTGAATAAATTAAATGCCTACTTATAAAGCACAATAACAGTCAGTTCAGGACATATCACATTATTTTCAAAGCATTAATTTGTCTTCATCAGGCTGCAGGAAGCAATAAAAAGTGTCTTTTAAATCCTAGGAAGAATTTTCACATTGTTATTTGAAAATAAAGCTGTTCACAAAAGGATCCATTTTGAACACAAATGTTCCCAGACCTCAGCCAACTCAATTGTTTCACTGTCTTAGTGCCCAGCATTATATTGATCAYACAGTTATGTTGTTCATTATCTTCTTGGGGTCCTCTCAAGAATTTTTAAATTAAAAAATACTCATCAATCATCATAAAACTAACAAACAAGCAAAGCAGAAGAGATCCTGTAATGAAATCTGCAAGATCTGTTGTTACAGATCTGTAATCTGTTCTTCTTCTGAGGATCTCTGACACACGGAGGATTCAGCAGTAGAACATGAGAGGAAATGAAGGTAGTTTTTTTGCAGAGCAAGGTTAACTCTAGACCAAAGCACAGCTTAAATCCTCATGGTCAGTGTGTGACACTCTTCTSCTTCTCAGCACCACAGCACACAGGTGACTCTGGAGATGCCTCAAACCAGAATTGTAAAAATCCTTAAAGTGCATAATATTAAAGGATGCAAGGTTCCCCCAAGATTTATGCACCTCTAGAATGAGATGAGACAAAACCAAAAGTTTTGAGGATTTATACTTTGGATTTGGAAACAACGGGAATTTTTTTTTCTATGCAATTCACAACATTTTTTTCTATGCTCTTCTCTACATTGCAATAAGCTCAGATGAAGAAATATCAAAAACCTATTCACAGGAAAGAAGTTTAGAGCTGAAACCTTTTGAAACTGAACCTAACATCTTTCAATTAATGTTTAAATTAAGGAATTGGAATTAAGCTAATATTTGATCAATATACATACATATATTATATAGATMTATCTATTTTTCTATGGCCTGTTGCCTTCCAGAAGAGAAACATCATCAGGCAGTTACTTGCAGTTGCAAATAAATAAAGCTAACAAATATGTAATTTGCACTAACATAATATGTTTGAAATAAATCATCCCAACAAGCATGTTTTACAACATGACAGCTGTCACATTTTGGTCTGAAGACAGGGGCCACTAGGGGCCACCACACACCTCAGAAAAATTGGGTTTCTTCCCCAGGGGAAAATCTTWACACACATTCCACTTGAACACAACTGACTTTACATTTCTCATTAAATGTATTTGAAAAATTTTGCRAAATTTGCAAAGAAAGGGTTTGTAAAAAGGTAATTAGGTTTTTCTTTCTATCTCRTTCATTTCTATCTGCATGACAAAAGACAGAAGGTGGGGAAGCCCTAAGTGATGAACTAACTCCATGAAAGGCGTTTTCTCTGTGAATTACTTCTGGATAAAATGAACTGTGTTCAGCATTAGTTTTTAAAGGCATGAAAAGTAGTCTGCTCTGTGTTTTCAAATAGGTGCATTTTGAAAGAAGGCCATATCATTTCAGCAAGGAATTATTTATGCTGAAGGTGTAATTTGAGTTATGAGGCTCTGAAAATACTTTAATTGGAGCTGGGTCTTCACATGAGGTTGTTWTTAAGTAAGCACTTATTTTCAAGTAAAATGTCTGGCTCCCTCACTCTGGTACATACTTAGAAACAAATTCTGCAGGACTCACAGCAAAAATAACATTTWAAAAGTTATCTTGTTTCTTTGGGAGAGGCTGCATTTGTGTGATTTCCACCTCCAGCCCTTCTCTTTACCCACACAATAATCCCAGTTGAATAGTAATTGACAATACAGAGCATCCTGGAAGATGGAGTCATCTGTTAGTGTTAGAAACAGCAGATCCCTGAAATCCTCAGTGGAAAGAATTTGTTTCAACCAGTAGACCATTTAACATTATTATATCTGCATACATGTATATATAAGCAGAGTTGCATCCCTGGGCAGATATTCAGTCCTTATGTAYACTGACACTATGATTCCATTGGACCCAGAAAAACTGTGTTAAYGGATTAAGATTTCTGATTACCTTCACATTTCTTTATGAGTTTCATGTKAGAAATTATGGCAAATTTCTAATAAAAGCTGCTAGAATTCAGACACCAGAAAAAAATTTTTCTCTCCTTTCCTTTTGGGATACCCTGCACAGATTTTCCATTCTCAGAATTCTTACACTTAGGTCAAGATCTTAGCCACAGTGGAAGTTTAAAAATTCCAATTTATATCCATTAATATTTCTCAAGTAAATTCATGTAGCATTCACTGAAGTAATATTGAGACTCCTATTAAAATGAGGATGAATCTTGCATTTTTAAATTTCTTCTTTTTTTTTTTTTTTTTTTTATGAAAAAATTTTTTAACTGAAAACTACCATTCTTCTGGTTATTTCTTGATCTCTATGTTCAACCAAGTGCTTTGCAGAACAGAACAGCCTTCAGTGCCTTTGTCCTTCTGGAGAATCTTGGAGACAAGAGTTTAYTTAGGGGCCTAGATGTGCTCCTATGCTATGATTGATACTTGCAGAGCATCTCAGTTTTCAACTGCTGCTCCTTTGGCAGTGTGAGATGGTCAAAGAGGGTAGTGAATTTTCCTTAGTATTTATTGTGTTTCTCCTGATTTAAGAAAAATTTAGTKCATGAAATTAATGACAATTCTAAACTTGTACTGAAGCTTTTAGTCTCTCTAAGGTTTTGTTAAGTCACTGATGATCTCTACAATGCAGCACCCTSACATTCATGACCTGTGCTCTCAGARGTAAGATTCAAGGATCAAATATAATGAAAACAGACTGCCTCTAAGAAGAGTGGGTGATTCATGAGAGGGAAAGAGATCAAATATTGCTTCTGCMTGTTCCTTATTGTCTCAAAAGTCAGAACTTCAGTGTTCTGAASTTCATACCTAAGAGCAAGAAGTATTGAACTCTTGCCAAGTGTATTACCCCAAGACAATTACAGACTGGTGAATTCTGGCATAAGATGCTGTTCAAGACATAAATCATAAGGGGGGGTAGCAAAAGCATTTATGATTTATTATAGAGTAAACTCTGTTTTTCAACAGGATAGCACATCTTTCAGAAATGGTGTCCTGGATTTTCAAAGGATCCTCTGGATATTAAGCATCAAGTTCTTTGAAGTGTTCAGCAGGATTTGGAGATTGTACTCCTCTAAGATGTTGCTTGCATATTGGAAAGGCTATATATGTGAGGGAATAGTTGTGGGAAAAGCAAATAACAGAAACTTTACTCACTAACTTTTCCAATGCCACCTCTATCTCTTGTTTTTTCTCAGCTTCCTGCAGCCGTTGTTTTTGAGACCATTCCTSCAGATATCATTTTTCAGTGAATTTTTATTTTTTCTTCACAGGAATGTATAACCTCTGCTATTTAGCAGAACTTTTAAATTCATTTTCTACCCTCTGTTTACCAGAAACTCCTCAGCTCATTTACTTCCCTGTTACATTCCTTTTTCCCAGACTGACCCTTTTGCTTACCTGTCTGTGTACACCATTATGTGTTTCTACTAGTTTTTCTCTTCCTGATTCCAACAATTTGCACAGGTTTGATGTAAGGATCAGTGAATAATTTTGCATCTTTGCCCCCATCGAATAACTCCTCAGTTCAGTGTTTCACTGCACACCAACTTCCCCCATCCTCTCTCTGCTGTTCCTGAAGGGTGAKATGACCCTCTGACCCACATGCAGCAAGCTGGAACTCCCTTTTACACARCCCTAGCAAAACATTCCTCTTTTGTGTTTCCCAGAGGAAGTGAAAGAGTTATAATAATGAAGGGAAGGGAGAAGCTGCCAGTTGTTTCCACCTCTGGATATTTTGGTTGGAAGGAGGGGGTTACTGTATTATTGGGAAATTATTAAATGCTGTGCTATTCTGAGATGTCAAAACAGGAGGAGGGTAAACAATGTAATTTTTTATTTCCGTATTTACAGATATGGGAGACAATCTGTCTCATTAGTCCTCTGGACTCAGAAGCTGGTTATCAAAACCCACATTCTTTCAGGGATTTAAGTTTGTACTTTGGACTGGAAAAAACTCATACTGACCTTTCTGAAGTTCAGTCACTTGCTCCACTTGTGGCCACATCTCAAAYAWGTCTGCAGGGTCTCTGTATTTTTTCATTGATGAGCCCAGGGGCCCAAAAATAAGCTGCTAAGRTGATCATGTGAGTGGGCACTGACAGTGTTCACAACAGGAGAAGGCTGTGGAGCAAGGTTGTGTGTGATACAGCTAACAAGATATCCTAGATGCAGTTTTATCTCTGCTGTGTTCACATATTCTCCTAGCATCACTTCTCAATCTTAGACAGGGATGAGGCCCTGCAAAGCAAYAGTTTTGCTTCACATTTTGTAGAGCAGATAAATCTGAGATGTAGATCAGCTCCTTCCTCCCCTCTGGTGAGGTAAAAAGTTCAACATTTTTCTCCTTTTTTCCATTCATCCCTGCATAGATCAAAATTTGATTTATCAGTTACGTACCATTGCAGCCAGCCTTYGGGCCAGGTTTATTCAATTGCTGTCAGAGCAGCATGTGTTACCTCCAGCTCCCCCACAGTGAACAGAGCACCACCCCAGSCCCTGCTGCTGCAGGCAGCTGGGACCCATCAGGTACCACTGCCATGTCTGGGCAGCTGGTAACAGGACCTCTCCCAGGGGGAAAAGGTACCGTGGTGTTACTTGATTCAGGAGGCCAATATTGCTTTGCCTCTTTCTGCATTAAAAAAAAAAAAATAACAGTTTGTGCTACTCTTTCACATGTCTTCAGGTCTCTTAGAAAGAAGCTATCAGATAGACAAAGAAAAAAGATTAAATATCCTAAGGCAAAAAGCATGAAGATAAGACAGTGAGAGAAAGTAACAAAGTAAACTTTTCTCTTTTCTCTTTCGTTTTCTCTTCTCTTTTCCCTCTCCTCTTTTCTTATTTTCTCCCTTCCCTTCCCTTCCCTTCCCTTCCCTTCCCTTCCCTTCCCTTCCCTTCCCTTCCCTTCCCTTCCCTTCCCCCTGTCTGCTCATCTGCAGTTTTTTTCCTGACTGTAGGCTTTTTTCTAGGAAAAGCCACCTGCAAAGTGTATGTGACCAGCAGAGGTTATGGTCATTTTGGTTATGATGACTGCTTACARCCTCTGCTTTATGCTGGTATATTAGCTCGTGTCAGAAAGAACCACTAAAATTTATATTTAGATAGCACTGAATAAAGAAAAACACAAAGGACAGAAAGAAAAAAMTGGCACACCAACAAATAACCCTATCTTAGCTCTTGGCACCTGAAGTCGAAAACAGAGTTTGGATCTTTCTGGAGAGCTGAAGTAATGAAATTCTCCTGTTGAACACCATGTTCATAACAAGCTGTTAAGATGGCACAATCTTGTTATATCACCTGGGGAGTGAACTGTAATTCCTGTGCATTTAAGCTGGCAGACAGGATTAATTATGTCAAGCTATGTAAAGTGCTAAAGGATTACTTGTATTTATATCAGACTGTTTAYACCAAGTTATACCACACCACAACATGCAAATTTCCTCCTCAATTTAAGGAAGTTTGGTTGTTGAGCTAAACTGGTTAGAGATTAAGTAAAAAGTTGTTCCCAATGTTATTTTGATCTGGAGATATTCTTTCACTAATAAATTTCACATGCCAAATGTTTTACCTAATTAGCATTTATTTTCCCTGRGTTATTTCTATTAGTGTATTGAACMRCASCAGTCATTAGCATTRTGCAGRGCATGGGCACTTGTTTGATTYAAGGACTGCATATTTGAATRCAAACTACTCAAATAGGACCATGGTCTCTCTTAAACAGTTGGGCAGCAAGAAAATGCAGGTAGTGCCTGGGGAAAGAACTAGACCTTGAGACACTTCCGTCAGTCCATGTATGAAAAATATCATACATGAGTGTAACTGGCAAGGACTKCAGTAATCTTAGATTTGTTGCCCTGGTTCTGACAACTCCATGGTTATGACCTTAACATGTGGTATTCTCTTCATAAAACAATTCTGCCATTGTCAAACTTCTTTGYGCAGACAATGAACAAGTTTATTGGACGATGCCCATTGAGCATGAAAATTCAGTCTCYAGGGATTACTTTTTGTTTGCCAGAACCAGATCTGTTTCCAGGACATTTGAGGACTATTCACAACTGGAAAACATCTAATTTTGGCTRTGGGATAAACAGGGAGAGAAAAAAACCCCAAACCTATAACTTTTAAAATTTCCACTAATAAGATTGAAAGCTGGGAATAAATGTGCCTGGGGTGGCAAAAAGCATTTCACAGAATACTGCTTAACCAGAATTACCTATTCTTTTTCTCACATGTAACAGATTTGTGGCACATACAGGACAAGATCCTTGGTATACATAGYAGTGCTTGCTGCTACAGAAGGAACACTTCAATAGATACCATGAGCCTTGGTTCACATTTAAAACTTCAAGGATTATTGCTTTTTTCAAAAAAATTATTTGCTGACTTTCAAAATTCTGGGACAGTAAAAATCACTGCTCAAAAAGAGAATTGGGAATATGAGGTGATACATAAGCAAAGGAATGCTCTATGAGCTCCTGTTTTCAGRCWGCACTTAGGATGCATGAGCAACCACTCATTATTTGATGCATAAATGTCTTAATGGGTGAACTCCTCCATAGCAATGCAACTTCTTACTAATTTACTAATTTACTATTTTGCTTCTTTAATTATTCTCATAMCAACCATAATGCAAAGTCCTCATAYCTTCAATTTTACTTTATGAAAAGAATAATCATTCAGTTTTACATAAGAATGGACAAACAGAATGAAGTCTGAATGCCAAATCTGTTGCRTAAGTAAGCAAAATAATGTTTTCATTGCAGTTGTGCAACCCCATTGATTTGACAAGATGAAATGAAGATTCTAATCMATAGGTAATGTGGTTGTGCCCTTATCTGAGGATTCAGATTCTTAACAGGACTGGTTTTGGTCCCARCTAATTAAATTTTAAGCTGAGCCAGTAATTCAAGACAAAACATGATCCAAGGCCACCTAGTACAGAAGTCACCTGAAATCATTAAGCATCTTTCTTCTTGGCTTAAAAAATTGCTTATAGCTGTATTTCTGCTGCTGTAGCTCCTTAGAGCTGTTTGAGTCTGAGCATACAGGTTCCTGCTTTCCTTCCTTTCCATGCTGGGATCAATGCCTGTGCAGTCTCTGGCAGTTCAAGCACCCAGAGTAGAAAGGGAAGCCTTGGGACCCAATCCCTGACTCCAGTACTATTTCATTTGCTTTTCTTCTGTTTCCAACTCATGTCTGTATTCTGTTCCCAGAACCATTCACACATTTTTYTAATTGAATAGACTTTGGAATAAAACAAATAATTTTTTCCATTTTCTGATGTCCAGACTKAGATCCCAGAAGTTAGGTCTTCTTTCCTGGAAGAACAAAATGTGCATTTTTGGACTAATTTAGATAAAGAGGGCATTGAATTCTGGTTTGCCATATCCTAAAAAAGTGCTCTCACCAAGGGCTTTTGAGAGTGAAGGGCATAATTTCCTATTGCTGCAACATCAACATTTTAGAAAAGAGATCACTGACTTTTTCAAATAATGTTTTATTGGTGTCTACACCTATAAAATATTTGTATCCTGATGAGGCAGTATAACCTCTTCCAGTCCCCAAGTCACACACACAAACACTGAAAAAAAGATATAATTTTATTCCCATCTTCAGCATTTCTCAAGAGATGTCTGTAGTCCTCTTCCCACTTCTCTTTAGTGGAGCTGGTTCTGTGAATCTCATCCCTTATAAATCCTCAGGGTGTAATTCTGGGTTTCCAGTTCAGAATGGTAGCAAACCAACTAAAAGACAATGTCAGGAATTGGTAGGAACTTAAGTCCAAAGTACCTAGGAAAAAGGTAGGCAGTCTGCCCTTAAGTCTGAAGTATGTAGGAAAAACTTGGTCAGCCTGATCTGGTTAGGCAGAGACAGAGTGACTGTCAGGTAAGAAGGAGCACAGAGAACTGATGCTCTCCTTGGAAAAAGATACTGGCAAGAAATAAAATATACACATGAAGAGTTAGATTTAATTTCATGAAAGAGAGCCATAAAAAGTGACTGTTGCACCCTGACTTTTACCCCATTGTTATAGAGTAATAGGGTTTTACCACATATGCAGAGTCTGGATGATAACTTTAATATTTCCCCCTTTTCCATCAGAAGAATGTGTAAATAATCTGTCTAATCTGCTTATAAAAATATCAATTTACTGAAGAACTATAGCTTCCTTGCACACTTTATTATTTTTACCTGTTCTTTTTTCTAGGGTTTTTTTCCTAACAACTAACCTGTATGTCTTTGTAGCTGAAATTCATGGTGTCCTGTTTTTCTCCATGAATCCAGAACAGAGATTTTTTTTCCCTTGCTTCTTGACAGAGTAATGTGAAACAGTTTTTACTTTCCTGGGGACTTGTATTACATCCTCCCTCAAGTTTCTCTTCTTTAGTCAAAACRAGAATTGCCCTAAACCAGATTTTTTAACTTCCAGATCTCTCTATTTTTTTTTTCTGGTGTGCTCTATCTAAAAGTGGACACATCATTCTAGCTAAGGCTGTAATAATTATGAACTGACTGAATAACTACTTAGAATTCTTTTTTTGTTCATATGTACTATATGCCTCTCCTACAACAGTTACAATTGACTCATGTTAGCTTCATTTTTATCTCAAGGTTCTTTCACAATGAAAGGCTAGGTTTGTTTCACAGTGTGTCTCTGGTGATTTTTCCTTCATGAGTGTAAAGTCTTGTCTCTGTTCTTGTTGTGCCCCAWTTTTTTCTGACTCTTTTCCCAGTCTGTCAAAATCAAAATTTCTAATCCTGTCTTCTGGGGTTTTTTTGTCATTCTACAGTCTTTTGAGTATAAGTGTGTAAATTTTACAAGTCTTTCACTTCTATTATCTAGATATCAGAAGAAATACTAGAGAGAACTAGATCCAGAAGCTAAACAGTATATTTGATATTATCTATTTTACTGGACTTTAAGTTACTGATGTTTATTATAATAAAACTACAAACTMGAATGATAGTTTTAACTTCAAAAGTGAGGTGCCTTAAGGTACATTGCATGCCYAAGAAAAAAACTGAAATCTCTGGAAGATCAGACTTCATTTGAAATGGCAGAAGCAAGGGAGAATTCAGTGAGGAATTCCTGTCTAACCTTAAATTAATGGGAACCATGTTAACTGTGGCACTTTGCCAGATTTAATTATCACAGATCAGATARCTATTGGAATTTAAGATCCAAAACTACAGATAGGACTTCTGGAAGATGCAGACTTAAACATATGCAAAGCCTCTGTCAGTCTGCATTAATATGCAGAAATCACCTAAGGGATGCTGGAAATACAAGGAAAGAGAGATGTGTGTGCACTAGGCAGATCAAGGGGGACAGGCAGCTGGAAAACAGATTCCAGAAAGTAGAAATGCTCAGATCAAACAGCAAAAAGTACCAAAAGCAAAGTGCACAAGAGATGGGAAGGTCAAGGTCAAATTGATGTCGTTTGGGGTTTTGCCTTTTTTCTTTTATATGTTCTCTGTATTCTTCACACATATATTAGTARCTCTGTCACCTATTGTATTAGTAGCTAGTTTCCTCAGTACTTTTCCATGGCCTTTCCCTGAGCAGAAAGACAAAACAAATTCCAGAGCTCCAAGCCCCAGGGGGTACCTAGCTCCAGTGCTATCTTGGTTCTTCCTGGGAACCAAGGCTGAGAACAGCTTTTCCAGATACACTCATGGATAAAGTAGGACTTGTGCTGAAGGGGGGCTCCAGAGAAGGGGCTTGACCTGGGGGGGAATTGCATCACCACTTGTCCTCCTAATTGGTACCTTTTATCAATTATGCTAATTTCCTGAAACCTATAAGAATGTATTCACCCCTGGGGCAGGGATGGGCTTCTGTGAAGATCTTCCCATAACTGCTCCTGAAGGCCTTCACATAAAGATCCCCTTTTATATTACCTCCTCAGTAAAATTAYCTCAAGCTTCACTTCCAGCTTGGGAAAAAGGCAATAAAATGATGTCTGAGATTTAGAAATGCTGCAAGAACAGTGGGATATCTAACAACTTCAGAAAAATTCACAAGACAGAGCAAGAGGAGCAGAGGCAGCAAAACACAGGGTAAAGAGGTGAGTGGAATGTGTGAGTGCAGAACACAATGAATTAAAACTGCATAGAGACCCTAAGTGCCTTTAATAGCAYCTTTCTTCAGTAGTCAGAAAAGTTAATTGTATTTTTATAGTTTAGATTTCTAGAATCTCTCTGCAATCAGGGGTAAGAAATATGCCCACATAAAAATGAGGATAATATAACCCTGCAGAATGGGGTAYRGATAAGTGTGTGACAGGGCTCTGTRGAACACCAGTAAAATCATATATAAAGAGGGTGAATAAAGAGCAATTCTTGCTAGTGGTTGTCAGTGTCAGAATTTGGAAACCATTGCAGAGAGAGATGAGAAATATTACTGTTTTCAACATTTAAACTTAGGAGCAGCAGAAATAGAAAAATATCCATAAATATGCTGTACATTGTCTAGAGGAAAGGTGCAAATAATGATCAGAGCTGTCTAATCACGTTTACAGCCTAAAGAAAGAGGCAACTGCAAGCCAGAAGAACAAGATTCACACAGTAAATATCACACCAAACTTGTTCATGCTTGAAATACTGACAAATTATCCCAGTTATAGATGTCTGACACTATAAGATGGAGCTTTGTTCAAATCCACTGAGGTTGTGCTGCTGTCTGGAAACTATAGAGAAGAATAGTAAATAAAATAAGCTTACAAGTGTTTTGGAATATCAGTAGGAGTGGGCAGGTTCCCAGGAGCTTATTCCAGTTGCTATTTGTAATTATATATTTTTCAGTTATGAAGGAAGTTACAGGATATATGTAACCCCCAATATCCCACAGGCAGAGGGTGGATAAACTGAGRTGATTGGATACAGAGCAACTATCAGTCCAAGAGGTGAAGGCTCTAAAATTCTGTTCCTACTTGAAGCCTTACTTAAACTTGCTTTCTTTTAGTATCTCAAGTGAGACCATCGGCTGTTGTAATTCCCCAAGAAACTGCTTCTGCTTACCCCAGGATATGGAAGGCTGAGATATCCCTCTGACCTTTACCCCTTTCCCCTCCCTATCCCATTGGCCCTGGGCCAGACAGCCCACTAGAGATAAGACCTATATAAGATCCTGTATTTCCTTGATTCGTTCTCTTTCCACGTGGACCCCCACAAATAAAGACCTTCAAACATCACAGGAGGAGCCTCTTCTGGTAATCCTGGTCCTGTCTCTGAGATATCCCCCCCTGGGCCCCGTGGGGAATCTGAGCCGGCCTTGAGTCTTTGGGGGGCTGCAGGGGGGGATAATCTCAATCGGCCATTTACATGAATGAACAATGATCTCTGTTTTGACACATCCATAAATGTTCAGCTGACAGACACCTCAATCTACCTACAACTACTGAGACCAATAGTACTATTCTGTCAGGTCCTTACATCTGTCTGAGTTAAAGGTGATGTCTGTATTAATATAAAATCAGTCTAGAGTGCCAGCTAAAAGGCCAGTAAAGTTCTAGGTCCACCAAGACTGTTACTGATAATYTACATAAATTATCAAATTCCATTGCTTGAGCTACCTTTCCACTTAATACCAACATACCTCAGTTTTTTTGTAATACATAGGGAGATTTGCCTCTGTGTAGGTGAAGTTAGGCTGCTTATTTTTAAAAGAGAGAAATATTTTTTTCAGTTCCAAGGTATTATTCCGGTGATTTACTGTCTAAAACACCAAATGAGTCAAAATAAATACRAGAAAATCAGTGGGATATTCTACTAGGCTAATAAAATGCAATTCACTTGGAAGGACTTGGCAGTCATTTACCATTTCTTACTGGAGGAAGTGTAGGCAGGCTGAAAACTCAGAGATCTTTCCATTGCTCAGTGGATAGAGCCAGTAGAGTTCTCAMAGTGTCTTCACAGAGAGGAAGGCASAAATACTTTTGAATCATACATGGAAATATGTAAGATTTTGAAGAAGTTGCAGTTCTTATATATAGGTTTTATGTATATATATGGCCTGGAATGAAACTTTTAATACTGAGGTGCTGAGCCAACACTGGGTGATCAGTGCAATTAYGAATGTTGTTCTGTCTAAAAAAGTCACTGTAATGTATTTGGAGTTTTAACAACCAAAACCCAGTCAAGACACTCTACTGTTGGAAAAGGACAGGCAGTTAACTTTGTGTATTTTTAAAATACTTTTTCAGTAGGAGATACTGTGGAGTCTGCTGGACAGAGTGACAGATGTTAGAAAGTTAAATTGTATAAAACTTTGTGGTGAATGAAGAGTGCAAAATGGATTCAAATTAATTATGCCCTAAAAAGTGCTGTGATTATGAAAAAACACTGTTTGCTCAAGGGTGTCACAGCTTTCTGCTACAAATCCTTGTATTAGCATATGGGAGAATCAGAGGCATAATCAGGTTTTGTGAAATAACGCAGGTCACGTTGCCAAAACCTATTTAATTTTTGCTTTGAAAACCAGTGGGAATATATGGAACACTCTCGGTTTTTATTGTTATTACATATCCAGATTAGCYTAATATTCTGCAAAACAATCACAAACTAAATAAAAAAATCATATAAAGGAGTAAAATGYACTGTTTACTGACTTTAGTTTGGCGCTATGTTGCTATTTTATCAGTCTTGGCTACTACTGCAGATCAGGATTATGATGGTAGTCAACAAAACCAGTGTTTAATTTTCTGTTCTATGACAGCATTAATACATAATTTCACTGGATAGCCAATGTTTACCAACAAAATCAAGTGGCAACCATGTGTTAAATATTAATGAGTGTCATACAATTTACTCATCTTGATTATTATAGCTTCCACTCAGCTGTGATGGAAAAAAAAGGGTTTTTTTTTTCTTGTTGGGACAGGGCCTCCAAAATGTGTTGTGCATTTGTGGTATTACTAGAGCCTGAAGCGGAAAATATTCATCCACTTGGGCAACTTTCATACAGTCTGATCATAGTACTGGGATAGAAAAATAATGATTAAGTAATAACACTGTTTTGTAACTGCTGTGTTTCTTTTCCAGGGTAATACACAGACAGAAAAGACWGTCTTTTTCAGAAAGTAACCAAGGAGAGTAACCAAGTCACAAAACGTGTCCTGGAAATAAAAAAAAAATAAAGTAAGTATTGTGTTGGATCTACAGGACTTCAAGGCACATGCAAATTCTTTTGGAAGAGGTGTGGCATTACAAAAGTTTGTAACAATTAGTGGCAATAGCTGTTTTGTCAGAAAATGCCACTCAGTTTGAAATGACCATCTTTATTTTGGTTGAACAGGGGAAACTGATGAGAGAAAAAAAGTCTACAAAATCAACTGAAGACAGGAGACCTTGTTCCCATACAAACTGGAATAAACCAACTGAAACTGTAGAAATTGCTGGTMAAAGATTGCCTTATAAATAGAGATCTGTTTGCAGTAATTTTTCTCATAAAACATCTGGYCTTTCTTGTAAAATGTGATTAGTGGTATTTGAATCCAGTTCAAGTACTTCATCAAATTATCACTGTTTAAKCTGGTGGCAACAATACTAGCTATATGAGTTAAACATTATTTTCTTCCTAGTATTTATTTTCAATACTTAGTGTTTGTCATCCTCATGATTAAAGAAATCATCAGTGCATCAGGATAATTGAAGTAACTCTGGCACAGCTATATACTCAAGTTATGTCTCATGTGTCCTGTCTGGGGATTCACAATTCATCTTCTGAACCATTAAAAACATTTATTATTGAAGTTTTTCAGGCCACTCAGCCACAGAGTGGCATAGGAGTGCCTTGCAATCTGCTGAGAAGTAGTCACTTCCTCAAGGAAAAATGTCTGTGAAATAATGCTCAYTTTCATAATGTTCCAGTCCACAATAGCAGTGCAAAAGCTTTAATGAGGGGGAGAATGAGCTCATCTAGAGACCGCACACATTTTGCTTGCTTGCCTTCATAGGAATGAGAGATGACTTCTCCATCCACAGTTTCTTCAAAGCAGACTTGGAGGTAATTCCCACTCACCTCTCCCTTCCAGATGCTRTTTTATGTGTATTATTGCTTTTCCTCAAAGCAGCCATGTAGTCCAAAGCCTATCATAAAACTAGCAAATCATTCCAATTCACTGTGGCTCATCATCATCCTGTATTTGTGTATATGAATTTATTTTTTCTTTTTGGCAGTCTTGACCCAATGAAATAGAAATCTGAAGAGTTTAATCAAGTCACCTGTGGCTTGAAATCGACTGCTAATATCAGTTATGGGGTTACCAGATGATACATTGGAAATGGGATAGGCACACCAGCCTTAAAATGAAGTGGAAAAGGGTTCTCCAGGGCTCTCCCAGACTATTCTGGCATCACAGCTCCCAGMTATCTCAGAAGCATCAGAAACCATATGGGGAAGGCCTCACACATCTCAGGCTAAGCTTGCACACTTGGGTTTTATTAAATCAGTGAAAGCTACACAGAAACCAAAGCTTYGCTCTTGATAAAGTAGATTTGTCATGTGCCCAAAGGATGTTGACAAGCAATTGGCAGACTTCTATTTTTTCTCCACACAGCTTTTAATAACAGCTGCACCATTTATTTTCTGGGACAATCTTGTTAACCASAGTCCTGCAGAAAAGAAATACATTCTCTCAGTCAAAACCTGACATTTGTTTCGCAGATTTCTAAAAATYGGAATATCTGCCATATTCCCAGGCCAGGCATCTTTCACAGGTTTATAAGTTCATTGATGCTCAGGCSATTTGAGCTTCCTGGATTTCACCAATCCCATCTATGTCTGGAGACCCAAATATGACCAGACTTCTCAAGAAGGCTACAGGTCAACAATCATGTATGTTCTGAAGAGATATTAAAATTGTTTATGTCTAATGCTGCCTCACATTTTTGAGAATGGTAACTGGTATACATTTGTCTTTGGGTACGACCAGACCCTGCCTGCCCTTGTGCCTGATTGAATCAATACTGGAATACTCGTATGATGTTCATCAGCTTCAGACTGAAAATCACAAGTGCTGATTTTTCTCTTAATGTCCTCTGAGCTGAACTTGTARCAAATCTTGTTAAAAACCAGCTTCCCTGCAGCTGAGGACAAATCAGTGCACACTGAGTGCTTGGGGCTTTTTCTTCCTCTGAAGCTGCCCAAATATCACATAAAATCCGTCCTAGATATGAAATACATATAAACTGTATATATCTAATCTATGTAAGAAAAAGATATAAACTGCATAATATATATATATTAAATTTATAAAATAAATATATACACTGTGGAAGAAAACACATAAGAATGTGTTAGGGGTAAAGGAAAAAAATAAGATGCTTTGATACATATTTTTTCAAATAAAATAAAGAAAAAAGGTGGACTGTGAMGCACACTGCACAAAAACAAGCTTCCAACAGCTGTCAAAAGACATTGAATTTACCTGTGTTTGTAATTTTTTTTCATTAAATGAAAATCATGAATTTGTTTTTATTTACTCTTCATGGCCAGTTAATGCTTTTCTAGAAGCTCTCTGTCCAACAGGTTGGCCTCTCAGTCCCTCCCCCAGTAGCCACTCAGATATTCTACTTTCCACAGCAAAAGGAGCATCACAGATATCACATGGCACTGCTCAGAACTTTATCTTAATTAGCATTGCTGAGAAGTATAGCCAAAGTATAGCCTGTAYTGTGTATCTTTTTTTTACTCTGTTATTTTCTACTTACTTTTAAATCACTGCTAAGTGATTCAGAAATTACCTCATTCATTTCATAAGGAATATTGAAATATGATTTTTTTTTACACAAGTCAAATAAAACTATATTTAGTGTTCTTCAAAATTAAATTCTTTACCTCATATATTTGAATAATTACAATGTTATATCAAATGCATCATTACTCCAGCTAAGAATAGAGTAATTTAACTTTAAAAGTTGTAAGTAAAGTCATACATTGCAATATAGTCCAAGATAATTTTGACTTTACACAGTCATTTTTACTTGTGTTCTATTTTTATTTTTTCACCTTCATAGTGTAACAAGAAATGTCACARAGGGGGAAAATATTTTCAAGAAATATATTTCCATTAATGGCAAGACATTTTGGATTGGATCTTATGGCAAAACATTTTATCTTGTGAAATGTCCCACACATAAAGAGCAAAAAACCCATGGCAGCTTCTGAGGAAGAAACTCAGGGTTCTATGGTTCCCATTGGTTCAGAGCTAAAAAGCACTGTTTGTGTCCAGTAAATATGATGCCTGCATTACTGAAAATAAAATTAATAACATCCTTTGGAATCAATGAATATCACAGATAGAATTAATTTGAATGTTTAATGATGAAAGTATCAAGTRTTTCACAGAAAAATCAAGTATATAAAGCACATAGTTTTGTTTAAATTGTTTTTGGGGGATAAAACAAGAATAGCAAAAAAACATGGTTATTGTTTATACACATTCATGATTTGTCTGATTTTATTTATGTACTTATTCATAACCAACTGATGTTCAGTGTAATAATTTTGCCATTCACTTCTTCAGGCTTTACAATAAGTTATTAGTTAATGTAGGTATTTAAATTCTTAGAYAACATCTTTAAGGCTTTTTCCTGAAACTCATCACCCTGAAATCTGCATAGCCAGCTGAGATACAGCTTGGTACATGTGTACCAAGCTGTATATGTGTACATGTGTATTGTACCATAGATTTGTGTCAAAGCAATGCCACCACTGTCTGGAAATTTGCAGGCACTGTGTTTCAGTGTTGACTTGGTTACTGTGGATTGACTCATGTCTCAATTCCTCAAAACCTTATATGGCTAAATAATACTGYCTGTGAACCATTACATAGTAAGTCTTGCCATACTTTCCTGAGGACATGGAGTAAGGAAAAAAATCATTCTTTCTTCATTCTTCCATCCTTTTCCCCTCATCTTCCCTCACAATTCCCTCATCTTCCACTAGTGGTGATAAACAATATGAAAGAAAAAAAAWTTTCTTTGTTGAAAGTACACTGGATCATAAAACTGTAACATCACATAATCATAAAATAGTTTGGGTTGGAAGGGCCTTTAAAGGTCATTGAATTCCAACTCCCCTGCCATGGGCAGGGACACCTTCCACCAGACCAGGTTGCTCAGAGCCCCATCCAACCTGGCCTTGAACACTTCCAGGGGTGGAGCAACCACAGCTATTCTGGACAACCTGTTCCAGTGATAATCCAGAAGATGCTGTAAGCCAGCTGTAATTAGGACAGAACAAAACTTCAATTCCAGGCCAGGACTGACAGAATTTATGTAATCCTGGCAKCTGAACTAAGAGGAGGATCTCAGATTTAAAGTAGGACACTGGGAACTGACATGCAACTTGCATAGTGTGTTGTGAAAGCGTGCAGAAGAAATAGTCACAACAGGTTGTGCCAGTAACAGCTGCAGATAGGTGAGGAAAAAAAATAAATTACCTTTAAATAAATTAGTGAGATTTCATTTTTCTCCCTTTCCAGGTTTCTTTAAAGGCTGTGTATCTATATGCAGATAGCATTTAAAAAACAAATTTGTCCAATAATTTTGCAATTATGATCGAAGAGGGATTTCAAGACCTTTATATATCCTTACACTGTGTGATTGCTCCTAACTAATCCTGATCTTCTAAATGTGTGCCTGAATTGTCCAGTGTCCCAGGATGCAGAACAGCCTTTCCTGTTCTGCACCCTGGGACACTGGCACTCATTGGAGAAGTAAATGGCCAGAATAGAATGAGAAAGAGAGAAAAGTACATGTGGCTTTATTCAGAAGTGACTTGAAATCTAATTGGGATTTATGCAGTCATCTGAAGTGAATGAAGGATCATGGAGCCTGAATACYTCTGTGGGCAATGTATTTTGGCTCCAGATAATCTCTGCTTTATGTCCATGCTGCCTAACCACAGTCTATCTGATCATATCAGGCCTAATGTCTTTTTCATGTGCCTTCATTGCCTCCAGATACCAGAAGCAGAGCAGCACTGAAACAAATCTGCTGAGCTTTGTGGGGCCTCTGTCAGTCCCTGAAGAACCAGGCTGCGCTGTGATGTGGTCGTGGTACAAAAAGAACTGAGCTTAGTTCTGGACCAAGCTCACATCACAGTGCAGTGGTATTAATTAATTCATTAATTAATTATTTCCCTCTTCACCTAGGTTTTGGAAGAGTGGTTAACAGGAGGCAGAGACCTAACCCGTGCTGGGGCAGTGAGGAGCTGTGTTCCCAACTCCTCTGTCCAGAGTCTGACCGCATGCTGGCGTGTGTCAGGAGGTGAGCGTGGTGTGCACTGCCTCTGTGCTCCTGGTTCATTGCTACAGAACCTACTCCTGCAGAAGACACTGTGTTCCTGAGAGCCCTGCTCTAGGTGCCCATGGATGCTGAGGACAGGGCTGTGCAGGCAAACCCTCTGGRAATGGGCAGCTTTGCTCTGCATAGTCTGCAATTTGCCACTGGTCTGAACTACTGAGATAAGGAAATTGCATTTAAAGTTGGAGATACAGTCTATCCTATAGGTGAGGGGAGATACTGAATTTCTTTTTTTTTCTTGTTTAATGAGGGACAGACCTGTTGTGAGTAATTCCTTCCAAAGCAGTAAGAAGAAATTCCATCCATCTATCACATGCATATAGGCATCTACAAATTATTCTTTTAAGCAGAAATAGAAGCACTATAAGCTCAGATCTATTTTTTTCCACATAGAGGGAGGAGGTAGGAACCATCCTACCTTTTCCTTAGGATCTCTGCATAGTAGAATAATTTATCAAACTCAGTGGAGAATAAAGTTTGAGTCTGTTTTTCTTCATTTGGCTTTTGAGTGTCTTTCAGATGGGGATCAAAACAAACCGTATCCTGCCCCTGTGGAAAATACATTTATACTCAAGATATGCAAAACAGGATATGACAAAATTCTGGAGAAAAAGTACAGCACTGCTGATACATGAGGTTCTGGTATAAATCATTCCCCAGCTCTGGGATTCATGTTGGAAACCACTCAGATAGATGATTTGATGCTTCAGAACTCCAAAGGAATAAATAGAAAGGAGAACAAAAAGACACTGATTTAAAATGAAAATGAAGTCATGTGTTTACACTGAAGGAGTCTAGTCCTCATCAGAATGTAATTAAATTGTATAATCTACTTTGGGTTTATATCTAGCAAGTGACAGAATTATGATATAGTTATTTCATCAGTGTTTTCCAGTTTGGTCATGTGCTAAAACTACTTAGTTCATCAGCTACAGTGCTGGCTTACTTTTGATTTTATTTAGCTGCTGTTTTCTTACCCCTACTTTGTCTTTATATTGAAGTTGATTTCTGTTCATGTCACCTGAAAACCCAGCAATTTTTAAGCTAAATCTAAATAAGTGTCCTCGGTGTATAAAAATTAAAGTGTTATTTAAATGGGGCACAAACTACTTCTGACACAAGCATCTATGTGATCTTGATCTATTTTTTAATGAAAATTTCATGTTGGTGCTCCAGAGTTTCTATGTATTTTTGCATACAGATCTGTGATACAGGCAAGACCAATACAAAAGCAATAATAAAGCTGGCTTTTCACCTTCTCTTAAATAAATCTTTTCACACTAGACAGAACTTGGAGGATGTACTTGTTCCTAAGTTAAAAACTACTAATGTTTTTAGTGGGATTTCCCACTGAGGAATTGATGTTTATAAGCAGAAGSTACATCTCTCATCCACCATGTGTGCACTATCACATCATTGCAGATGCTCTCACTTCCAACTCTGCCTTTTCAGCACAGTAGGCACCCTCTCAAATTTTAACCTAATGCAGAARACCCAATCTTCCTGTCTTTCAGCAGAGAAGAACTAACACCAAAGAAAAACAGCTTTAGGTCCTAAAATTATGCAGTTTCTTGTCTAATGTTTTAACTGTTTGGTCCTGGAATTGTACTTGAAAATTAYTTAAGTGTTTAGATTCCATGAATTAAAGTTGAGATATGCTTAGGGCAAGCTGAAGAGCTTCATTCCTKCTCAGGGCTGGTTGGGAGAGGCTGTTGAATGCTGAATAATCCTGAATTTTCKTATTGCAGGAAACTCTTCTGATGTGGTGCAGGCTGGAAAACCCTACTGAGAGTGGACATCGTTTTCATCTGTTTTTAAATTAGGCTGCTATCCTTATTACATCCAGCTGGGTGTGCTAAATAAGTATGCAAGAAACTTTGTTATCATCATTCCCTGTTTTTTGCTTCATCCAATCCAACCCCAATTTTCTATCTCCCAGAAAAAAATCATCCTAGACAACATACAGGTAAAGACTCAGGCCTCAAGTTCTACCACACTGTAGCAACTAATTTTCTGGATTCTGTCAAGTTTTAAGTTGAATATGGGTGTGAAAATGCTTGGAGCCATTTGTACATTGATCAGAAGAAAAACTCTAACTAAAGTACATGAAGTCCTGTTTTAGGCCCCAGCATTCTTAGGAAAGTCAACCCTTTAGGACAAGATCTTAGCAAGAGTCAARTTCTTCCATTCTGATAGAGTTTGGAATAGTGATGATTAAACATAAAATGAATGTTACAATAATTAAACATAAAAAATAAGAAGCAATCAAAATCTATTAATCAGGTAATTTATAAAATCTTGCCTAGCCACATAGTCATTCTTTAAAAACTTCTAAAATCCACAGTGTCTAATGATTTCAGTATTGCAATGTCTAATGATTTCAAGTATTGCRAGACAAACTTGAGAATCTTGAGTAATTTATAACAAATAAATTATGTCAGGATCRAGAATTGCCAAACACAGCTGTTCCAGATGTTTGGATTGTAGGATAGAAGAGATGCTTTTATGAATGCTTCAGTGTTTCYTCCTGTCTTTGTATGGATCTGAGTTTGGGTGGTTAAAAAAAAGCTTCCTCAGATCTTTCTATTTTCTCTTTGATTTCAAAAGATGTCAGACACATTTTCTCCCATTATCTTTGATCTTAYTGATACAAGCACCTTAAAACATGCTGAGAGAGCAGCAAGCAGCAACAGAGTTAATTTACCCATTGAAATTACTTCACCTCTGACACAGACTCTTCCATATGCTTCTCTTCAGTATAAAAACCCCATCCAAGCCTCTGTAGAGCAGCAGYGGCAATGAGGTTACTAAATCCAGTGTGTTGGACTGAGATAGACAGAATCTTCTACTTAAAGAATGATCTTGCAAAGACAAAGAAACATCCCCCACAGTAGATTGTGGGACTGTGTAACTTCATTATCTCTCTGGCATGAGCACATGGTAACAACTGTCACTCATCTGTAAGCACCTTATGCCTGAGCAAGAGAGAACTCTCAAAACTGTTTTCCACCATCTTCACCAGTTTACATATAGGAAAACTGAGATGATGTGAGAGTAAATGACTTTCCCAGATCACTCTTTTAAGGTATATATTCCCATCCTTCTCTGCAGAACATGCTCAGGTCCAGAATCTTTTTTCTTAGGTTTGCCTTTATCAGCAKCTCACAAATTAATAAACTCAAAGAAACTCCATTACCTKTTCAGTTTARTTTACAGTCTATTTTTCAAACTAGTTTTTGCTGATACCTTCTTTCTTTGACTTGTGCTCCCTTTGTATCATAGTGAGGTGAATAAACCCTTTCATTATYTGTAGAGCAAAATGAGAAACTGAATTATATTTCTTGACTATAAGAAGGTAAATAGGTAGACAGAAAGATAGGTAGATACCTATGTAAGATTTATRTAAGAGAGATATATAAGATATATATTTTCTATATAAGAGAAGGAAAGGAGGGAGGGAGGAATGAAGGGCCATCCCTCCACCTCTTCCACCTTCCTTGTCTCTTCTAAAGAGCTTGTAACCATCCAGTGCAGAGCTCCAGCTCTGTGAGTCATCCCACCATGTTTCTGTGATGGCAACTACATCATAGCTCTGCAGTTGCACCATGGCTTCCAGCTCTTCCTGTTTGCTATCCATGCTGCATGCATTACTATGCATGCACCTCAGCTGGGTTACTGATTTCACCCCTAACTCAGGCTCACCACCCTTGAGCCTGCTTTCAGACAGCTCAGCTGCATCCCCTTCCCCCTTCAAACCTAGTTTAAAGCCCTCTTAATGAGTTCCACCAGTTCATCAGCTTAAATCCTCCTGCCCTTAACAGAGAGATGGAGCCCATCCAGCTCCAGCAGGCCAGGTGCCAGAACTGTTACCCCATGATCAAGGAACCCTAAGTTTGCTGATGATACCAACCTTTGAGCCACGTGTTGATAATATGAGCTCTCCTATTCCTTTCACTGTTTTTCTTTGTCACCAAAGGGACTGAGCAGAGCTCTGCCTGTGCTCCTGCCCTATCAACCACTTGACCCAGTGCCCTGAAGTCCCTTTTAATTGCCCTGATGCTCCTCTTTTCAATCTGATCACTGCCAGTGTGGAGTATCAGCAGTGGGTAATAATCAGAGGGCCAAATCAGTCCAGGGAGTCCCTCAGTAACATCCCATACCTGGTCCCCAGGGGGACAGCAGACCTCCCTGTGGGATGAGTCAACAAATACTTTGCTRATGTTCACCTGGAAAACTTCCTCTTGACATAAGTAGCAAATATAGCTTCTGGCAAAGTTTGTCTTCAGTGTTATTAATAGAAATCTCACACCAGYTTTCAGTATTCTGACATTGATTGCATTCAGTGAGTCAGTACAGAATAAAATCACACTGCAGAAAACATGCAGAGATCGAACAGAGTTTTCTCCTGTTCTTAATATATATTTCATGTTCATGTTAGGTAGGAAAACATGAGGAGTGTTATTTTAGTCCCTGTTTTTAACCTTCCTTTCTTTCACAAGATTAAAAGAAAAWAATTGTCTCTTATAAGCATTCCAAACTAAATTTCAGAATTAAACAGTGTTCCACTAATTTTATATTTAAAATTACTTATGGTGAGTTTAAGATTATTAATTTAAATTTGTAATCATAACTGGTTATCAAATAGAAAAGCATCTGTTGTTTTAAAACATTAATTCCCTTTCTGTTTAGCATATTCTCTACACCTTTCCATTTTTGGCTCCTAATTCTAGGGTCAAAAATTGAGGGTTGATTCTCCTCAAGCAAAGTCATCCTGGAACTCTTTTACCCTCCTGTCCCTCTGTTCTAATTTTTTCCCCCCAACAGTTCCAGTCTCCCCAGCTCAGCTTACCTATTGCCATGTACCCCCATGAAGGCTCACAGGCTTCTCAGCAGGCTGAGTACTTATTCAGTGGACTCAACACAGTAATTTCCAGTGTGGATGAAAGTGGATTAAAATTTCAATGCAGAAAGCACAGTGCAACAGACCCAACAGGGTGGTCTCTCCATTGCCACAACATTTTCTAAACCTTAAAAGAACCTGATCCTTATTTTGAGAAAAAATGTAATAACCAGATCATTTGAAATTGGCAACTAGAAAATGGATAATTGTAAAAAGCCCTGCTGCAACTCGCAGCTGGAAGTCTCAGAATCACTTTGTTTTTCAGGTGTTCATATGYTTCCTTAATGGTTTCAGTCTGAGATGGAAAATGTCAGTAAAAGCCACCAAGGCTTTTACTCAGTGGAAAATACAGCTTCCTGTGAATCTGTCCGGATTAGTTTAGTTTYCTATGGCCATGTGGAAATTCTGCAGATATTGAACCTGGTATGACCAAGGGATTTGTATTAAATTGGGTTATATTGACAGACTCCATCCTTCTGCTCCTTGCTCGTTTGATTGAGAGAGGAGAAACTGAAGAGGCTAAAAATGGATAGGAATGACAGACTTTTTCATTTATTTGGCAGCTATTTTAAGCAGAACCAAAAATTTAGCTGGTGGAATAGAATCGTGGTAGTCTCCTCAGAAAAGACACAAGGCATGAATACTACATCTTTCTGAAGTGAGACATGCATATTTGATATGTGAATGTGTCCCACTGCTGGCACTTTGTGACACAGATATCTTGCAGTCCTTTTTGCAGAAAAGATATAATTTCAATACTAACTAATATATAACTTCAATTTTCAAGAAAACCTAATTTTAAAATTTTTCTACTTGTGTTGAACTCATTCATCGACAGAATCTTTCAGATGTGTGTGAAGACACTAACAGCCTTGGGGCACATACTGCAGCAGTGATTTGTTTATCATTTTTGTATTCATACACAATTTGAAAGCTTACTGAATTTTCTGATTTCTGTGTTGTCATCAGGTACATTTCCAGTGTGCAGCACCATGAGTCAGACTTGATTTTTTAGATTTGACCTATGCTTTTGTTGTAATTTTTAAGCTTGTTTTCTTTTTCTTAATGAACATYYGAATTATTTATTTATTTTTWAATGTTACCWCATKAATTCTGTTTCTGCCTGGTTTWAGATATTAARCATTGCATTTATRATTGCTGTCAGTAGGTTGATTTTATGACAGAGGGAATTGAAATTAACAGCTTATGCATTTCATTTGCATGCCATATGTAGATATTTCTACTCACCTCTCCACACATACCTGATGGTAACTAGAAGGTAAAGGATACATTAAAATATATTAAATGTATTTAGTTCTTTCTGTTGATAAAATGTGTGGAGTCTCCTTCATTCTCGTATTAATTATTAGTTATTTGCAATTATTCACCAAATAATAATTTGAAGATAATCTTTCCCAACTTCTGTAATGTTCTTGGATGTATTAGTTAGTCAAAAGGAAGCTGGCACAATAGGGTGATAAACAATAATAATCCTATTTGGTTAAAAAGCATATTTCTTTGCATATTGCTCTGAATATCTGAAATTTTTCTTCTTATTTTCATGTGCAATACATGAAAGAGATAATCATTAATCTTCTGTTTTTGAGTGAACTAATGTACTTCTGCTGATTTGGCAGTTAGCTGGGGTTTTTTTAGAATAATTTAATAATTCAGATTGGTAGGGAACATTAAAGGTCTGTAATCCAAGCCCTCTRCAATGAGCAGGGACATCCTCAACTAGATCAGGTTGCTCAGAGCACCAATCCAACCTGACTTTGAAAGCTTCTAGGAATGGGACATCCACCTCTCCAGGCAATCCATGTCAGTGTYTCACCACCCTCATTGCAAAAAAATCTTCTCTTAGTCTATATAGTTTGTTATACCATACTTACTATGTTAGAGAACTATGCTACTCTAAGTTTTCTAACATTAGATTAATTGTTGTTGTTATTACTGTTATTMCTAYAATTAGAAAAATTATTTCTGTGTTCATCTGTAAGTAATCCCCATAATTCTAGCTACTGAATTTACATTGTTTAAAAATGGAAGCAGGAAAAAACCAACCCTAGCAAAGAGCAGTACTGGGTCTGTGCCTAGATAATCACTAATTCTGCCAAGAAAAGATGAAGTATTTTGTTTTCAGTACATTAGAGGCTAGGCCAAGAATTATATAAGGAAACTCCGTTTTTATGGTGAATGCATTTGAAAGAGTGTGGATTTCAAAAGAAATCAGTGAGAGTTTACTAGACATGTAATAGGAGAATAAAGCAGTATATTCTARGTACAATCATATCAGAGCTTCTTGATAGGTCTCAGCTGCAGCAATACAGTACACTATGTCTGTATGTATTTTATACCAGAAATATTAGGCCTGAGGGGGTAGCAAAATAGTGTACCTACGAGGCAGTTTTATTTTGTTTATCATCAATGAAGGAGCATTTTTGTTTGAATGCCTCTTTTACATTAATCTTTAAAATGYACATCACTTAATTTTCACACAGTATTTTCACACTTCTCCCTAAAATCAAATATAAGGTTTAGTATTGATTGCCCCTAAAGCATATACATATGCATGACTCAACTTTTTGGGACAATTTTTTTCTGAATAACTTTTTGCTTGAGAATGTTATTTCAAAAAAACTAAAATTTTTTAACAACACAACAAACTAAGTCTGGGAACAGCATGTTTTAAAGATTTTTAGTTGCCAGTATTTCTCCTTAAGACATTTTCAGAAAGATCCTTAAAGTTTGTTTTAAATCTATGGTGTTTATAATTTTGTTTTGACTGAATTATTGAAAACACTACGTTGAATTTACAAAGTAAGAGTGTATTCTAAACATTTTCTTCAAAATGTGTTTCGTGTATTTAAAAATGCACTTTTAAAARATTTTATTTTGTCTGCAGAGAAATTTAGGTAAATCATATAAAAGGTGTCTTCTTTCCTAAACACATACAGACATGAACTTTGGAAAGAAAGAATCCAAAACATAGGAACATAAAGACATTAATTTTTTTCCAAACGTTCAAATATTGAACATCTGGTTTAGGGAGACAAAAATTAGAAAACTTTGTAGCAAATTTCACTCATCTGATCTTTTATAATTGCACCATCCTTCATATAATATGTATGCATAATCCCAATAATTCCAAAATATTAGAATGGAATTTTTGCAAATATAGGTGTGTTTCCATGATAGTGAAATCAGGTTTAAAAAAAAAATTGGGCAGTACACACAAATCATAAAAACACAGATGAAACATTGCTCTAATTTGCATTTGCATGCTCTACATATGCAACTGTAGACATATCTTTGAGATCAGCCTTGYTGTGGTTATAGGAATCTTTATGAGTGCACCAAGGTTGACAATCACTAATGTATTGCACATGTGTAACTTTTAAAGATTTTAAAATTTTGTTAACAGAATTCTCTGTATAATGATTATTCTGCTGGGCATTATTCAGATCTGATAGAAAGCATGATAAACTAATAGATTTTTTTAGTATTTTGYCTGTGGGTCAGACTTAGGCACACAAATAGAGAATTATTGTCACACAAGGTGTCTTTCAAGTAGCTGTTGTGGGCACTGTTGGCACTCCAGGAGATTTCATGAGCTTTCACTCCAGCAGTCAACCTGTGATTTGGGTGAGRTTAGCACTAAGCTATGCACCACCATAAACACTGAAAGCATCATGAGATGACTCCATTTTGTCTGTGCCAGGTGCAATTTACTTTTGTGGAACTCATGAGCAGTTAGGTTACATTCACTGCGAGGCCTGTGGACAGAATAACTTCATTAAAACCACAGCTTGTATTACTTTGTAATTATTCACCATTATTTTCCAAAAAAAGTCATTGTCTAATAAGCTCAGTTTTATGACAGGAATTTGTTGTTTGCTGTTGTTGTGATGGTCTGTTTTTTTCTTAAATTTGAAATTCCAGAGCAAATAACTAAATCTCAAAATCTTTGAACTTTTTAGTGACATTCTAAAATGGGATTGCACCAAGTTGCCATTTCATTATTAAACTGATGTATGTGCTTTTACCAGCAGACACATCAAATAAATCAATTGTGCTTATTACATATTTGTGGAAAAGTATATTACTTTCCCAGTATGTCTTTTTGTGCYAAATTACCTCCTACCACAACTCTYGTCTTAATGATTAGATTTCATCAAMGTGATGAGGTATATATTTTAAACCATTCACATTCTTTCTATTCAAATCTCTATTGGACTGCTTTTTAAGTTTTGAATACATTTTGTAAGCAAATCTGTTACTATGAGACTGCACACATAGAACAATGAAATCTTTTGTGTCTAAGATGACAGTTCATGGTCAGTTTGTAGGAAATTATTTRAAGTGTGGCAARTATTTTTCTTTATGTCTGATTTCTCAATGGCAAAATTAAACATTTTTTCCTTTTCTCAAGTAAATTCCATTAGTTTCAGAAAGTATTTAGARGGATCTTTATTTGAATAGTGAAAATAATTCCTCTCAGAGAACTTGCAATCCTTGCAGACTTAGTAAGCCTTTGTTTCCTTTTCAGCATCTTGATTTCTCATGTTAGCAGGGATGCCTACAACGTCTTGTCTCATTTCTGCAAAGATAGGGGATTTCCATCTATTCTGAGTATATTAAGAGTTTGGCTGATAATATTTCTTCAATGTATGTAAGCTTCAAAGACTGCAGGACCTCTCACATAATCAAAATGCAATAGAAGGTCAAGAAGTGAAWAACCTGTCAGCAGTCATTGAGCATGTACAACACCAATGCAAACCATGTGTTCTGCAACTGCAAAATGAAATGTTATTAGTAGCTTCAAAGTCCCTTTTAATTTCTAGTGTTTATTTTCCACAGCACAAGCCAGCAGAAAATACTCTAGGCATAGTGTCAATTTGGAGAGCTGATAATGATATAAGTCAGCTTGATCAGAAAACAGCAGAAAAATAATTTATAATGCAGATTTCTTATTTCTCTTTTAGCTAACACAGGATACTTCTATGTTTCATGCATCATGAAACAGTTCCATTTGTTGTGGTCATCTTTTGCTGAATGACTAGGCTTCTTGCTAGCTCTCTATGAAGCAATGATTGTTTCCAGCTTCAGGTGGATAAATCTTACAGGATAACAATAGTTGTATMAAAGTCTCACCTTTTACCTTAGATGATTTTCAATGATTAGTCACAAAGAATTTGAGGACTTGTTTCCTAACATAAAATATACACATTCTTTTCTAATAATTACTCATCCTCATTATTCACAATGTATTGATTTTCAKTATTCAGAAAAATTCAAAAATTTTGCATCAAATTCTGTAAGRAAGACACACTAAGACATTTAGAAACTGTGGAACCCAGTGTGCAKAAGTGCTATGAATATGCAGGTAGGTAGCTGTGAAGTTTTGTTTTGTTTTCTACTCGGAACAGGAATATTTCATACAGAATATTGTGCCACAGCATGATACAAACCCTCCAAAAACGACTCTGGGAAACTAGAACAAAATTGAAAATAAAGCAGAACTAGCATATTTTAAAGAATTTTGTACATTGTTCCATCTTCTTTTGTTTTAAGAAAGCCTAGTATTTGGCAAGCCAGCCTGGAAACATATTTTAAAAATAATGAGCCTTTCTTCTTCTGAAAAGACATCAAAAACAGGCACACTTGATTATCTGAACTATTTATCAGAGTCTGAATTAAAATTTCTTGATTTGAGTAATTTTCTGCATGGCAGTAAATCTTGTATGATCAGTATCTGGAAGTGTCAATGCATAGTTCTTTTTTCCTTATTATTGTTTATTTTTTGAATTTGTCAGTCCATTAGTTGGTCCAGTTCAGCTATATTATATAAACACTTARGGTGTTATGAAAATTTCTGGATTAAACTTCTGTCTGTAAAGAAAGAACAGATTGTATGTGAGCCACACAATGAGCACTTAAAACTAAGGGGATCATCAGGGTGCTTTGAAGTGAGAAGGTGAAGTGAAATTACAGATGCAGAAAGGCACATGGCTTAGAAATTTCATTATTACATGCTGCTTCATGTAGATAAAATACAAAGGAAAGAAAACATGGCCCAGGCTGATGTTAGATTGTTTATCTGTTACAAAGCACCTAGAATGAAATCAAATGGAAAAAAAAGCCCTAATCACCTCAGTAGATAACATGATGGGAAAAGTAGAATTAAAGTTTCCATTTATTAGCTATATGCACAAAGGACAAAAATTACYTCAATAGAGAGTGATGAAAAACACTGAAACCAGAAAGCACTGTGGAAACCCATGTGGACTGGGAAAATGCCACATGTGGCTGCAACATAAAGAACAAACTCCTGGATAATATCGGGGACAGTTTTAAACCCTAATTGGCCTGTATTGCATTGCAAAAGATGCAAATGTTTGWCTGGTTATCAGGAGCACCTGGCACTCTGCATCTTCAAATGAGATTCTACAGCTGAAGAGGTTGCAATTATTTTGATTCAAAAATCTCAGAGACTCCAAAAGGCCAAAAAATTTAATGGAATTGTGTTTAAGCAATAAGATGGTGAACAACAGAAGAAAACTGTTAAAATGWGGTTAAAAATAAAGCAGCTGAGAGAATTTAGTCTTTGCAAAGGKAYACCASTACAACCCAGGCCAGAAGATTCCCCAAAATCTCGATGACAACTTTATGGAACAGATCCAAGGAGCAGACTCTGAAAGATGCACTCCTTGATCTACTGCTTKTCAACAGAGTGGATCTAGTGAGAGAAGTGGAGATTGAGCACCCTTTGAGTTGCTATACTGAGGGCAATTTTTCCAAAATCTTTCCAGAACAGCCATCACTAGAGTCACTAGAGTCTCTAGAGCAGATTGCACAGTAGATATCAGCACTGGTGAGGATCTACTCCTTTGTTTTCTTCTAATGCTGGAGCTCCTTTTCTTTGTCTCTAAGCCCTTAAATAGGAGCCTGATYTATCTTGGTTTTTTACAGCATTGATGGGAAAGCTGCACAGACAGGGCTGAGAGCTATCATGATGGATTTCTATGATGTATTGGTGTTTGACATTCCTCTGTGACCACARGCTAACTTTTGTTTACATTTCTTAGAAATTTGACTTTATACCAACAGCTTTCACTCRTTTGTCATATTAATATTCCTTTTCCATTTGCTTTGGTTATAAAGCAGAAATTAGATCAGTATGGACCTCCCATATGTTTTTTTAYTTGACATAACTCCCATATTATTTCTCTTTCTTAWAATGCTTCCCAATATTTCTTATGATGTTAAATCTTTCCACTGATAGAATGATACACTGGCCTCTGCTGAGGAGGTGATGAACCCAAATAACTGAAATGTGGTGGTCAAGATACCCCGTGACAAACATACAGCTGATGCTTCTGTCTCTGCTTTGAATTCAGGAATGACAAAGTGGACCTCCTGCATCTCAGATGCTTGTCTCTTTCCCTGACCTGTTTGCTGTTCTAAGAAGSACTTCAAAGGCTTTTCAAGAGAAAACCTCACAGATCCTAGGGCTCATTGAAATGTCAACAATGAGGATATTTTCAACTCCTCAAAGCTTTCCCCACAAAAGAAAATGCTTTACCATCTAGTTCAAATTAGTAACTCCTGCTTGCAGAACTTACTGCTGCAAAAATCTTGGGTTTGTTCCTTCTTTCCACTGTTAAGTATGAGTCTTCTGGTCTATATGCAAAAGGGAAAAAATTCAGGAGCAGCTGTGTGAAGTCTTTTCCAGCAACAGCTGGCTTATAGAAGGAATAGGRGCCTAAAAATGGCTGTCTCACTCACTTGAGTCCAAGTACACTCTCTTGGTATGTTTTAATGTTASAGTTTCATTTAGCAAAGTCAAATGAGATGCTCAGTCCAGCTATAATAGAAATTCTTGAATTTAAATCAGTCATTAGTGAAGCAYTAGGCAGTTCAGAAGCAAGGTGCAGTTGTGAAAGCCAGACCCATCATCTGTTCCTTGCAGACAAGTTCACCCTTCTTGTCTCTGTTGTCTCTGTCATTGGCCAGCAGGTACCTTTGATGGYCTTTCTACATAAATATGAAAATTAAAACAAAATTTTTTTCAGGAAATTTTGATGACATGAAWGGTTTTGAAGGTAAGGTATAAAAAGTGTTTCTTTTTTATTCCTCTGGGATTGCAAATTACCTTAAGACACCATTACAAAAAAGATACATAGACTTTCTAAATATGGCAAGAGAGGCTAACAGACAAAAACTCTGGAATGAGCTTGAAGGAAAACTSAGCCAGAGTCTTTAAAGGGATAAGACATTGCTGGATTAATATGAAGGTTATGTATTAAATTCTTTCATTTGGGAATGATCTGGCTCAGCTAATCTTTAGGAGTAAAGACTGTGTGCAGCCTCTTCTACCACTTTATCATTCCCAAACCAAACRGAATTTTGGCATCTGTCAGGACATGGAAACAGCAGGAAAATGCACAAGATCTGTACCAGGCTTGTTGTTCCATTCAGTGGGTCCAGTTTTCACTTGCCTCACATATTTCAATATTATATTCAACCACCCTTTTCTGTAATTATAGATTTATGGTTTTTATTTACAGGCTTATGAAGAGGAGTGATAAAAGACCTTTAAGTTGATTGCACACCATGCAGAGTCTCAAAGTATTCTTCAATGATTATATTGACTGACTTTATGACCCCTTGGTGCTGACAAAACCTCATAAGAAGCCCATAATGTGAAGTGGAATGCATCATTGCACAGGTGTAAATGACTACACAAGATGCAAGGAAAGCAGAATCAAGCCAGTGGTACCTAATAAACACTTCCAGGTCAGGAACTGTTGCAGACTCTCATGTAAATACTTAACATGTGGTTCTGCTCTAAAATGTGACTATAAAATGCATTGTGGTTTTTTTATTGCATTTCAGTGATACCATATTACATTTGCTCAGCTTACAAGTAAAAAACATTTTTTCTAATAGACATGYTAGCAAACTCCATGTAAACATTTAAACTCAATTTTTCTTTTCTTCTAATGCAGTAAATKAGTAAAGTTTATCCAGACTCAGCTTTATCTCAGGGATACCTCTGCAAATGTACAGATTTTACTTCTCAGAACATCAAAATATGCTGCAGTTTCTGAACACAGAAGTGTATTAAAAGCTTTCAAAAAGCATATCTGAAAAATGGTAGACGGTGGTGCATATTGAATTTCTGATGAACCAGATTGATTATAAAATCCAGCCTAAGCTCTTATTMATGTTAAATTCTTCAGTTTTTTCTCTTCAGAGATTTTCCCCAAATTTGGAAAAATAAAATCCAAGCAACTTTATTGTTCATTTAAGGTATCATTTCTCATGCAAAATGGCCTTKTTTGATTTAATAGTACTGTGGGTAAAATAAAACTTAATATTTTAAAAATTATAATGAAGGCCACTTAAGCTCAATTATTCCCCAGAGGGGCTAAATTCCCATTGTTTAAAATACTAGGAAATCAGGATATAGGATATTGTCTGAGTCTGGAGACAGTATGAATAAAACATGTTCACAGTAATGATGTTGCAGTGGCAGGGAGGCAGACTAGGTAATCTCACAGGTCATTTCCCTGCTTATGCTTTGCATTGRCATTCTCTGCAGTACTGAAAATTTGATTAATTTCCTTATGCAGGGGCCATCACAAGCCTGGGAACTGAAAAGAGAGAGATGTAATGGCCTAATGTACACATTTATTTTGGTTCTCCTAATTTTGAGCCCTCAAGTGCAATCCACTCCAACAACCATCTGCAGTTCTAAAAAGAGCAGCAATCTAGTGCAGGGAAATTTCACACAACTRAGAAATTTCTCAATTGTTTCTACATGGAGGGTTTCTGTATAGGAGTCAAAGGGGTCTGTCTGTCTCAGGTTTGAACCCAATTAATTATAACCTTGATTCTAGTACAATTGTTTTTAATATGTATTTTTGTGGGGGGAAGAAGCTGTCACAGATGTTTGATATCACATTAGGCAATGCCCACCAGGGCCCYGGGGGCTGGGATCTCCCTGAGTGCTGTGGGAATCCCCCAGGGCAGCAGGGCAGGGCCTGGCACTCAGAACCATCCCACCCTCAGCCAGGAACTGCAGCCTGGGGCACCAGCCAGCCCCAAACCTCCCTGAGCAGGGAAATAGCAACAGCCTGACTTTATTCATTATTGAAGAACTCCAAATTCTCATCTTAGAATCCTCATACATGTGAGTAAGAGAGGATAAAGATAYCATTTTTAGGATTTGTGGCCATGTTCTCATTCGAATGCTATGTTATTAACAAAGAAATAAAGGTATGAAACCAAAATGAGGCTTAGATACTGACTGTAGCAGTACCTAGATCYTAAGTAGGAAGAGAAAATCATGTTACCAGATACACAGGCTCTGTACAGGACAAATATATGTAGAAAGAGTTTAGTCTAACACTGTGTTTTTARTCAATTTGAATGCTGTAGGGAGATTTACCCAAAAGCAGCACTACCACCTGCCTCTGGTGAGGAGGAAATCCTTAAGCAAAGATTCCTTCAGCTCTGGTCTTCTCTGGGGCTCATGGATCTTTTTTCCCTCTTTCCTTATGATAATCAACTAATTCTAGAGGTTTCTTCAGTCTAACAGAACAGCTATAAGGTCTTCCTGSACCTGAGGAGATACTGAGAGACTTTCACAATCTCCCCACTGCCACACTCTTCACAGTCCTCAGGGGGGCCTGGGAAACCACACACTGAGCATGAGCCCTTCTTGAGGGGTACCGAGGTCTACCTCCTCATCCATTAACTGCTTAATACCAAGTGCTCAAGTGATCTTCAGAGCAGGGATTGTGACCATGCCCAGCCCAGAAAGTGCCTGGCAAGACCACAGTGACAGGACAGTCAGGGGTGAAGCCCAGTGGGGGCAGTAGGCAATGGACAGCAGACACAATGTTGGGCATAGACTGTGGTGTAGCTCAGGCAAGGACCCAGGCTGAGGATCTGGTCACAGGTGCAGTTCCCAAGAAAATGGGAGCTGTGCAATTGCCCCAATGAAACTCCCCTCACTCTGTCCCAGGGTTTACCTGGTGATGTGAGTCCAGATTTCCCAGCCACATTCAGCAGTGTTGGCTGGAGCAAGGGCAGCCTGTGGCCCAGGGAAGGATAGATAGCAGGGCCATGGACTGCACCCAGAGCCTGGCAGAATGGAAGCAGTGTGCCCTCCTTCCTACATATTCTTTGAAAAGATTAATTCATTGCCACACTTTGTGTTCTGTCCAAGTAAGACTAGTCTGGCTATGGATACAAGATGCCCTTTGGACAGCAGTACTGTTGAACAGTGTCAATGCTCGAAAGCTGGAGAGAGATGTCATCCCAACTCAGGCCCACAAAGCCTGAAGAACTKCTGAGTACCCAATGAAACACAACTCTGGGTGGTGAAGAGCATAAAGCCAAGACCAGGAGTCCCTACACACTGCTGTGCTTTAAGGGTTTGTGAGAAGTGGAGCTGAGATTTCCAGGACTGCAAATCTTTACGTCTGTGCTGTTTTCAAGCACCTCTTTCTAGGGCTGTGTGCTCATAGGGAAGTGCAGACACTGTCAACACAGAACAACACAGAACTTACTGTGTTGCATTTTCTCCATTCTTCTCCATCAGAGAGTGACAGACAAGCATATTGCCAGTTCCACAGTACTGGGCAGAAAGATGCAGGTTGTTGTTTTAGGCTCTCAGCAAAGAACCATGAAAAATACAATGATTTGGACAACTATCCAAGGCATATAGCTTGGAAATTACAAACATCTGTCAAAATATATGAACAAAATACAAACTTGTATGAGAATTGTGTCTCTGAGACACAACCCACTGTTTCTAACTGAATGCACTGGCTGCATGCTTCTTATTTTATTAAAAAATATAAATTTATTAATGCAGGTGAAATCTATAACTACATTTGGTTTTAATTTTAAAATTAGTTCACTATTAGGTCTTGATAATATCTCAGGGCTGGCATAACTCTCTCTCCTCTGCCTTTTTAATGTTTGTTTTTAACTAATACAGCTCACAGTGAATTAATAAGCAACAAGAATTACTCTGGTTTGGCTGAGATATATATTGTGGGAAGTGACTGTCCTCTGGTCTTCCTTCCAGCTATTTCTTAACATCTTAGAGCTATCTGGAAGTGTCTTCCTTGGAAAGTAATAGCATAATAAAGAAATATTATTTTCATGTTGGCCAATGTCCATAATTTTTTACTTCTCTGTTTTGACACAAATGAACAATTTCTTGACTTCGGGCAATATTGTGTGTGAAAAAGAAATTCGAGCATAAGTCTGCAATTCAGTTACATATTACTTCTACACACATCTATTCATCAGACTACAAAGRTATTCAGGAAATTCTCAGATTTTTCTGTCCTTAATAAAATCTTCTCTACTCTGAGAAGCCCATTGTAGAGTACATTAAYTCATTGAGAACATCCAGGCCACATAATTCTTGGACAAGTTCATATTGTCATGAGGTGAGATGGTAGCCTAAAATGTCCCAGGTTTCTGAGAATCCTTGATATGAAGTTGAAACTAAAAGACAACTGTACTGAGCTCTAGATCACCACGGACAATAGCTAAAATCAGATACTTATTCATACTCAAACAATTAGACACCATATCTCTCCCCTCCAAAACTTACTCTCTATGTTCTGCCTGCTTTCAAAATTAGCTTTGTCCCTTCCATGGCCAAACAGTCCTTCAACTGCTGATATTGCTCTCTTCTACTTACTAACAAACAGGGATGATCTTAATCAGGATAAATACTATATATCACAAATTTAAATTTTGCTAGAGCAGTATGGCAAAGGRTTTTCTATCCCTTGGAACACGTGAAGGACAAAGCTTTTAAAAAACCTACTGGATACTCCTAGAAACAGCTCTCCTTTGTATAAACATGGCATTCATTACAACCAGGAATTGTCTGTAATCCTCCCTTAAAGAGAGGTTTACCTAAGAGAGCATGTCTTAAAAAAAACCTTTTTTTCAAAGTAATGCTGTAGAACAAATAAACTCCCAAACAAGCTCTRTTTGTGGCGGGATGAGTGAACTGATTCAAATGTAAAAATGTCTGTAGGCAGATTAAATGGCATGCATGAAAATGAAATGACAGCTCTTCTTCAAGACATAAGCACTTACTCATTCTTTGTATATAGGAGTTCAAGTTGAGAGCTGACATAGCGGTTGAGCTGCTAATAATTTCTACCTCCTGTCCCCTCCTCCTCCTCTTTCCCTAGTTTTCCCCCATCTCTTCTTTGCACTGGAGAACAGTACTGCTCCTCTGGCTGCTGTTGTATTTCTCTCCAWGCTTCTGACTCACTGGTAGAACAGATGTGCTTGTAACATCTCTGTATTTGATTAACCTTTGTGGCACCTTCTGCATAAGTTTGAAATTGATTTAGATCCTTACCCTTACTCATCAGCATATAATGCTCAGCCACCTTCCAATAGTTCTCACAGCACTGGCTTCTGGTACTCTTATATGCTTTGGTTCTTGCCTATTCATTTTTTTTCTTCCTAATTAACAAAACCCAATATTTTACCTAGGTTGTAATATTAATTTCTTCCCAGAAATATGCCCAGTTTAAATAAAATATCAGTAAATTACTTCTGTTGTTACTTACRCCCTTCATTTTTTAACAGAAAAATATGGGAATATTATATAGAGATACAAGAGCAGATTGTATATARGAAAAACTTTTTTCCTTGATATTTGAAATTTTCTGCCTATTAAAGAGCCCTGAACAAGAGAAACTGAAGTTGAGATTTTTTTAATTCTTCCCAGACACAAAATTTGGCTAAACAGGTGTGGCAGCTCTGGTTCAGATGTGATATTTCTCACTGCAAGGAGCTCTACTCAGATCATATCATACATTTTAAATATTAGCATCTGCTTGTATGATTTTTTTTTCTTGTAAGGCAAGGTACATATTCCTGCTCCTTTTAACCACTGGGTGCCAYCTTGTCTGAGTTTGTGATCCAGAAAGATTCTCTGATATAAACAGAAATACTGAGTAATGCTGTATGTCTGGGACTCCAGCAAAGCAACAAAACAGAGCTTCCAACAGGTTATGAGAAATGTTATCCAGACTTTAACCAGCACTGAGATACTTAATCCCTTTGTGTATTACAAATGCCTCAAAAGTGTATTTCTTTACGTTTATCTTTCTCCTTTATCATCAAGTGTATTATCCTCAAATCCACTATACAAATGCCTAYAGTTATAATGAAATCCTGGAAAACAGTGGAAATGGTGTTGCCCAGAATGACTCCACAATGCTGAAGTTTTTAGATAAGTGTACACAACAAACTCTGAAATGRGTGCTATTGAATCACTTGGTTTCAGTTTCCTATTCACGGGACAGCTTTTGTGCAAAAAACAAGATCTAAACCAAACTTTGATCTTCTGATTTCTCACCAATTCCCTTCTTTGTTTCTCTCCTCCCTGCTGGATACTCCTTGTATCTATTTAGGGAAATATTGAAGAGTCAGATATTTCTGGTGACAGRCTAAATACTGAGCTGAAACTTTACATACATTATATCTTATTCACTAAAAAATGCGGATTTAGGCACCTCAAAAATATCCATGAACTTGAATGAATTTTTCTGAATACATTCAGCCAAACAGTGCTTTGCAAAAAGGGCCCAAACTCAGAGCAGGGGATGTATCCCTSTGTCTTTTCCTTCTCTCCACAAGTCTGATGATAGGGGTCAATCTATTGAGTGCTGTCTAGAATTAGGCTATTAGTATTTGGATCTAGAATATTGTATGCACTTGTAAMTATACAAGGACTATATGCTTCAATAAAGTGGAAATATTCTAGGATAAGCCCTGCTCTGCGTATTGATGTTCTACTTCACAGAAAATGTTTAAAAATTCACTGGGACAAGCAGAAATTCACTGGGACAAGCAGAATGGTCATTGCAGTAGCCCTCTTCTTAGAGGGTAGAAATGAGCCAAGACACAGACTCCTTGTTTAGCACAACATGAAAAGGACCCTGGTTTATTCCTCTTTAGAGCTCAGCTGTCTTAAATCATTTGCTGACTCTAGCTGCAGCAAGCTCCTACTGTAGGTTTCCCTTGCAGCCTCTGACTCCTGGTTATCTCCCGCTAAACTATAACTGCATGGATTAGTTTGCAGCCTCTGAATGCAGGCTTTTACCTGGCTAGACTGTGACTGCAGGTTCCAACAACAGGCTCTGACTGCAGACCCAGACTGACCCCACAGCAGGGATTCTCTCTCCCCAAGACCTTTCTTCTTCATGATCCTCTTGTTCCCTCTTCCTCAAGGCTCCTCCTTCATGATCCTCCTAYTAGCTAACCCACTCCCTTTTATCACACTTTATTGAATATAAAGTGACTAATCAGGGGTGGGGCTGTATTGGGTAATTAACACAGATGTTACTTATCAGGGGCAAGGTCACCTGTATTCCCTTCTCCAATAAAGGGGGGTTCTATGTAAATATTTACATACCTTGTCTGTATCTGTTCTCTGCCTGAATTCCTTCCAGGTCCTGCAGTTAGTTATTGAGACCTATTAGGACCACTGGATCTCATGCATAGTACTAAAAGRCCAGAAATTATATCTCAGGGCTTTCAGTGTTCCTAACATAAAATTTGGTTCCTACAACATGGCTCCTGGGATGCCAGATGTCTTCAAACAAATTCCTATGAGATTTTTCCTATAGTCTTCTCTTTTGAATATTTAAAATTAACAATATCCATTCCAATTCAGAAAGTTGAGGTTCGTGGRGGTTTTTAGTTATTTTTGTAAGTAAGAACTGCAGGAAAGCCCTCATTATGGCATTTTTTCCCCAGCACAAATGTTATTTGAGGAAAAACTATGTTGCACTCCTAATCTATGTAGTACGTATTCTATGAATATTTACAACAATATGATTTGCACTGATGACATGGTAAATTTTACAGCAATGTTCATTCAGCTGAGGAGSCAAAAGTAACATGAAGACTTAGGAAATTGTTCTCCATTTCCAAATAAAATATTTCCTTCTAGTGGCAGAAACGATATGAAGACTGAAGACCTGGGAAGAGGTTTCTTGCAAAACATAGCACTGTAGAGAAGCATTCAGCATTTAAAATCCTGACTGCCCTCCAAAAATTCTCATTTTAAATATTTAGRTTTAAGTAGATTAGCCTAGATTTAACTGGACAATGAATGCTCGTGTTGTCAGCCGGGACAAAGCTTTCAGCTGGACATCTGTCACGAGAACTTCTCTGGTTGTAAGATACTGTTTGATCCTTCTGAAGATACATTGCCAAACACTCATTATTGCTAAAATGTCAGCAACATTTGTGCCAAGTGTGGGGAAAGTGAGGATTGTGGCCTCAAGACTGTAGTAATTTTTTGTCCCCAAAAAACTGTACATGAACAAAATTAATATTTTTTTACAAACCGGAAAACAATTACACTCTCCAACTTTTCTTAAATTCAAAGGCAATTTATAACTATTCATTACACATGATGTTGTGTAATCTGCTCTGAATGAGAAAATAAACATTCTATTACATTAGAATTGCTATTAAGTGACCAGAATTATTTGTTTCATATGGTTTAGCTGTARTTTGCTTGATCTTGACTTCCTGTCCCTCCAAAATAAAAATTAACTAGTGCTTGTATGAAAGARAACATAGAAAGTAGAAAACACTTTAATTGTAATTAACATTACAATTGAAGGGAATGATCAGACWGCAGAAAATACTTACCTGTCTAAATCCTTTTTATTTTGGTAGTTAAGATATGTAAATAGCCTTAAAATTCTCACCTTTTTGAAAAGAAATGGTTTCAATATTCTGCATAAATAAAATTTAAAAGTTTTTTAAAAAATTAAAAAATCTTTATTGATCTAATGCTTTTCCTCATCTTGTCTGCTAGGAGTTAGCAAAAAGTTAGAGTATGTGGTCTCACAGATAGAAGCAATTAAACATGATGTATTACATGGTGGCTTTTTTTTCAGAGGGATTAGCCAATTCTTACATGATGCAGATAATGTTCTCTCTGCTGGCTTTAAGATTCCCTAAATTGACATAGTCACTAGTCTTGAATAAATATTAGAAAAGGAACTTGGGTAAGTAGTAGGAAAATGTCACAATTTCATCTTCAGTTTTCCTATTAAACTTATTAATTATAATACAAAATTGAGTATTTTKTAATTAATATTCAATTCTTTGTTGCAATAGTGATACCACGTATTAACATTTCACTGTTTGTGAAATAAAGTTTATGTCATACCCTAAGAGGTATCTCATAATGAGTGAAGCAAACATTGATAATATAACCACAGCTGTATTTATGATAAATTATGTGTATGCATGCATATGCAAGTTGATAATAATATTGGTTTCAAGTGCATTAGACAGACTTCAAAAAGGGTCAAACTGTCCTAGAGGGGAGATGAAGCTGATCCCAGAGGGGATGGCCTAATCATCCCAGAAACAGGAGGACAGACTGAAATGATCCCAGAATTGGGTCCAGGGGGTCTCYAACAGAGTAGCAGACATTGSCTCATTTAAAGATGATCCATGACAYGAAGTCTGGGGTCAGCCAGAACTGTCCCTGGTGAGGGTCAAAGATCTCACAGGAAGTTCATRTGGAGAGTTTGGGAAAGTACATGCAGCAGAGGAAGTTCTCAATGAGAGAAGCTTCATTTTAAATAAAAATTAAGTAAACTATATATGATAGAAATGCAAGAGAATGTAGAACACCACCATTTTGGTTAGCCAGTAGGTGCTGTTGATTTTTACTTTTCACAAGAGTCAAAGAATGATGCTTTCTGTTCCTTCAAAAGAAATTTTAGTTTTCAAGGCTTTTTCTCTTTTCTTGCAGTTGGAACTGCCCACAGCAGTTATCAAATCTTACATTCTTAGGATGTTTTCTCTTTTTTCCAGACTATTTTTCATCTTTTGGATGATAAGTTGCAATGACAGTTTTTTGTTTTCTCACATATTRATGGCATCTCAGGATACCACCAGTACCATCAACATCTAGTTTCTAGATACCCAGATGCACTCAGAGATGTGAATACTCAAGCATGCTTCTGGTTCAGGCTCTCAGCTCCTAGGCTGGCAGGCATTTTCTCTCCTGGCAATTCAGCAGGTGTCTTGTATTTGGTAACTTTCCCCTTCTAACCAGGTCACACCTCTGGCTGCTCACATCACTACGTCACTCCAAGTGGGAAGTAAAGCCCATCTAGCTGGAGTTTCTCCATTTGCCAGGTATGTCAGCAATATCCAAGTTTCATTTTCAGAGTGTGAGGTAGGAAGTATTGTTATAAAATATAAACTTGCATGTGCAACAGAGTGTTGCACATGCAAGTTTATATTTTATAACACCTTGTTTGCTGTAGCAAAACTAATTTTGCAGCCTCCTTTC
This sequence comes from Alauda arvensis, assembly GCA_902810485.1. NCBI lineage: Eukaryota > Metazoa > Chordata > Aves > Passeriformes > Alaudidae > Alauda > Alauda arvensis. The sequence goes on from CADDXX010000042.1 coordinate 364,358, forward strand.
AGGCTTCAATCTAACTAGCTGYATATATACTATTGCAGGTGTACCTAGTCCATGCTGAGATAGACAACATATTAGCATGGTCTCCAATATACTGTCACTATAGCTTAAAGCAAAGCTTATATGCTGTAATATAGGTGTTATTCCTCTGCCAGTATTGGACAGCCAACAATACCAGTGTTAGTTAGAAAATAATTGTATGTGTAGTTTCTTTTGCTCTTTGTTCAGCTGGACACTGAAGGAAGTCTCACACTCATGGGAACTTCCTTCCAGCTTCATTCCCCAGGCTGAGCCTAGGAAGGTCTGTTCCATGTTGGGGTCAGGTTTCTAGTATTTAAAAAAATCTGCAGGAGACTGAAGATAATAGAATAGGATTTCCTGTTCCAGTTGCAATAGATCACTTGTTTGAAGCATAAGTTCTTCAGAAGAATTTATATATATATATATATATATATATATATTCTGCTTTTAGAAAAAAGGCTAACCATGCATCTGTAGATAAATCCATTAATTTTAATGCTGTGAATGTCAGTAATGGCAAGTACAAGGTTTCAAGCCTGCAAAGAAACTTTTACACCTTTAAGTATAAGCATTCCAGAGGAAACATTAATTTCATCTGAATTGAATCTACTTTGCAAGGACAGCATTTCTTSTTCTCTGCTACCTGCTGTTTGATTACATGTCCACTGGAAAGCTTTCAGTGTTCATTTTCATTTCAGTACATGGGCRTCATCTTTCATTAAGTATGAAACTCTGCTCCAAGCGTTTGTGAAATAGTAAATTGTTCTACCAACTGGTGTCCGTATCTTTGCATAAAAAGCCATTGGTATGAGAGAAGAGAGTACTCTAGACCACTACATATTTTGGGTTTGACACTTAATTTTCAAAACCCAGCACCACTGATAGTGTTTCTCATATTAAAAAAAAAAAAAAGTTTTTTTTTACCTGTTACCAGCAATTGTAGCAGGGAAAAAAATAAATGTGAAGTCAACAAAATAAAGATGCAATACCACACAGACACTATGCAGGAAAAGTGTAAAGTGGTTGGGACTTTTCCCAGCATTGGTCTCACTGTTGCTGCTTAGCCTACACAACTGCAGCTGCAGGTGAGATGCCCTCTGCAGAGGTGTCTGACAACTCCCTTTTAGAGACTGCACTTATCAGTCTTACATTTTTGTCTGAATCTGTAAYTCAGCTTTGCCAAGGGGCTCCCAAYATAACCTCCAGTCTCATGGGAGACRCAAGCTTGGGTCCAGATTTGACTTGGGACAAAATTTTGCTTCAATCTTCATCTTCCTTGKCAAGGACTGTGACTGTTTTTATCATTGTAGGATCCTGCTCAGAAGCCATGCTTTCAGCAAACAGGAATAAACCAAAAGAATGTGGGTGTTTACATTTTGGGGAGGAGAGATGAGGAGGAAGGGATCAGTAACTGGAGCTTACAGATACAGCTACCCTGGTTTGTAAATCCAGGAGAACTCAGGAAATTCAGATACATCAACTCCAGGTGACATTCAACTAGTTACTTCCCTAAGAAGTTCTACTCTTTTCCTAGATATGATATATGTAGGCAACCAGTGTCCAGCTTTGGAATGGAATWCATCTTATTGAAGAGTAAGAGCTTAATTTATCTCATCTTACAGATGATGAAAAAATATGACAGGTGAATCATCCTACAAATGTTCACATCTAGGTGACTGTCTCAGATTTAGTCCTCTTCAATATAGACATAAACCATGAAAATTAGTTCTGATGGAACTGACCTTGAGGGTCTTTTCAATTCCCTAGGCCTGGATGAAAACCAAGGATGTTAATGACTTTTTAAATTAATTAGTCAAATAGAAAATATGTTGTTTCAGTGAAGCACAGTGAATTATTGGCAAAAAGTGTGTCATTATCTGTCTGAATTTATAGTTTAAACTCAAATTACAATGAATAGCAAGGAGCAGACATGTGGGAGTCCAGGACATGACCACTGCATTCTGAACATGTCATATTAAGCAATTCTAAAACCATCTGTGATTTGAAATGCAGTTACACAGAAGAAAAGTTACACAACTTCAGTAATATGGATTTCTTTGAAGAAACATTCCTGATTCCTGCACAACAGGCAAGAAATAAGTTTCTAAAGYTGATGCAACATAGTGGGAAGAAATTCTCAATATGCTAACTTTCATTCTTAATCTCACTCACACACACACCTAGAGAGCCACACACATGCAAGTGTTTTTCTTATTGAATGTAATTTCCATGCTGATGTGATTATTCTCTAGAGACCAGCTCTAGAAAAGCTTCTCTGTAGTAAAATGTTACTAATTTTTATGCTTTATAATTGTAGTAAAATGCCTTAATAATAATTTCAGTCATATTTTCTGTAATTTTACCTATCCTGTAATAGTATTATTTAAATACAATCAGCTGTGCATTTCACAATGACCATTCAGTGTTTTGCTCTCCTTCAAAGTYTTTAAGCTGAGAAGAATTATTATTTTTATTATTATTAAAGCTGTTCCAGTGGAATATGCAAATCAGGAAAGTTCATAACATCCTGTTTTCACCTACTCAGAACTCCCTGAAACATTTACAATGCAACCTGAAACTTCAACACTATGGCTTTGTCCAAGTATGATTTTCTTGGAAATAGATGAAGGTTGAGGATCTCCTCCTATTATTTCCATTTCTTCTCCCCAAACAAATGTGATTAAAATCCAGGCAATTCCAYGAAGAACAGAACTAATGAGGCCTGATTTCCTGTTGATTTCTCCTTTTGTCTCATGGGATTTGTCTAAAAGAAATATGGGCTGGAGAGCCAATCCTTTCTCCATGAGAAAAGATTTTATGAGCACTCCAAAAGAAAAAAAAAATTGAAGAAAAAAAAAAAGGAAAGAAAAATAAATAAAGACCAAACCACATCATGTGTCATGGTTTAGCCCCAGTTGGCAAGTACCATTCATGTCATACCCAGGACCTACATTTTTCAATACATCCTAGTTAAAATCATCATCTTTCCTGTCTTTTGTTCTATATATGTACATATATATATACATATGTATACATATATATGTATATATATGTATATATATGTATATATATGTATATATATGTATATAGACATGATTCCCTTAGTCTGTGGGCCATTCCCAAAAAAGTCCATTGAGTCGACTTTACTTAATTAATTGGTTATTTTAATCCAAAATCAAATCCCCTTGAGACATGCACTGAACTCCCCAATCCTCTCACATTACCCACCAAATTCACCCAGGTTCCTGAGCAAAACCAATCTCTTCAATCATTTTGCCTTTGCCTGAGACAGGAATAAGCCAGACTATTTTCCCCAGKATATTTTTATGTGCACCACAGGATGTGCATCCCATAATGCTGTGATTCTCTCTTGAATAACTTTTTGCWGGGAATATTTGCAACTGCTTCATGGGTAATGCAATGTGGAGGTGAGCACAGTAAAAAGAGAAGCTGGCTATATCRAACAGCTATAATATTCTGTGTGGTATCAGGTCAATTATAAACAAGGGTATGTCTAAGCTCCAGCCTCAATGCAAATCTTGGGTCTTTGTCACTTGTTTCAACTTTCTCAGGTTGATTTCTACAATGCAGATGTATTGGCCTCCCACTTAACAGTCTACCTACTGAGAAAAGGATTCTTTGGAAGCAAATTCTGAAAGAAACTTCCTTTTTCCAGGAGCAAAATTCCRTCTTTTACATCTGTTTTATCAGATAGTCAGCTGATTACAGTAAATCTGTAATCCCTACAGCTAAAATTAATTTCCATCTGAAATTATGTTTCATCCACTCACAAATAGAAGGAWAATYTCCTAAAGTAAAAATTATCTCAGTATGCTGTGTCCATAAACATAAAAAATGCTTAAAAGTGATTTATCCACAAATATTAGAATAATATCATCATTTGATTTAGTAGGTCAGCCTTTGAAGAATTTTTATTTGCCTCAGACAGACTGTACAAAACCTGATAATTAAAAGAAAAAACAAGTCTTAGGGAATTGGTATATTGGAGACTAAAGGTCTATGAGCCAACTAATTTAGCATAGCCAAGACAACACTAATAATTAAGAGAAGAGAAATAYCAACAGCATGAGAAAAACACTGGTCAGTGAARAGGCTTAKAATATATGAACTATATTAACTGAAGGCAGAAAGAAAAAATGTTGTAAAATGAAAGTATTATATACACATCTTCTATCCAGCTACAGTCAGTAATTCTGGACAATTGCTTTGGTGGACTGATTTGCAGGACCTCACTAAAGTAACAATGCTCATCTGACACCCACAATATTGTTGTGAGACATCATAATACACTGGGGTCAATGAATGAGCCCAATACAGGACAAACTGGTGTGTGCAAACAAAATTCACAAGTGCATTTCTTATCCAGACCACTCTGTGCCTGAGCAGTGTTGCTGCAGTCATCCTTAGTGAGGGGGGCAACTGTGTTTTCAGGATCAGAGCCCTCAGTCATGTATTTCTCTTAATAGGCTCTGTAGTTTCCCTTCTGATTTTATATTGGTAGTTTCCCTTCTGATTTTATATTGTAGTTTCCCTTCTTTTATAAAAGCTTTGTCAGGGTGGGAAAAAAAATGTTGGAGGTTTGCAAGAATACTGATGGCAGAGCTACACAGCAGGCACACCAATAATGAGGTAGCTTTATTCTTATGACCTCACACAGCTTGGGGACACTAAAAGCTGTTCAGCCCTTTCATCAGCAGTGTGGTGCACCATATGCTGATAYAGAGCAGCTGAACATCAGCTAACCTGGTCACAGCAGCAGCCCAACTTCCTGATCTTTGTCAGAGTCTGGGGCTCTCCCCACTGACTTTGCTATGCATGGGCAGTGGAGTCAGTCCGTGCAGCTTCCTCTGCAAATCCTATGAAGAGTAAAATTTTCTCAACCCCATCATATGAGGTTCACTACATTTCTGTTACTACGAATCAGGTACATGCCTGTTTTTCTGCCGTTTTCTGTGTGGGACAGGCCATCATGATGGCTGTGCAGCCTTCCCCCTCTACATTTCAGAGGCTGGGACTGCACCAACCACTGCCTGTGTCCTCTGTGGTCTCTGCCTCCCAGCACAACTCTGTAAGTCAGGCAGGCTGCCAGGATGACATGGCCATATGGCCTCTGATCAAGGAGTAAGTTCCATTACAGCTATACACTGTTTTGCTGAGCAGCACAGACATCCCTTTAATATGGTATCTATCTGCCTCTGCTGCTAGCCAGATGTTGGGAGCAAACCAKAATGATTATCCCAGTGGGCTGATCTGTAGGACACCAGTGTGACTAAAGCTGACACATGCTGTAGTATGAATAGAAAAGGAATTACTAAAAAATTCCTTTTTACTGTATGAGGTCCCAGACAGTTTAGAACAGAGTTCTCTTTGCTTTGATTTAGTAGTCCTTATTAAAATATATATATATATATAAATATATGTTTCAAAGAAGACCTCCCTAGAAAATGGTGTTTGTGTAAATTAGCAGTGAACGCAAAAAAAATCAAATCCTATAATCAGTACGATGACAAAAATTTCAATAGGTAGTCAAATAAAAGGAAACAAGATAGCAGAATATGAATCAAATTGTAAATACAGCCAGGACAGCAACTTTGAAACTCCTCCCTSTCTYGAAAAATGCTAATGAAAGGAAGGAGACAGCTTCAGACCTGGGCAATTTTCATAATAAAATATATTGAAAACTAGGAAAGGACGTGGGGTTTCACAGGGAAGGTTGGTTATTTTTCTTAATTAGTTCATACTGTAAAAGTAAAAACAATTAGATCCACTAGAGAATATCATGAAAGAAAGGAAAATATTTTATCTGAGAGTAAAAAAAATCTGAAACAAAAATAAATAAATACTCATCTTCTCTAAAAAAGAACTTTCTCTCTCACAGTAGCTTTAGAAAGYGTTTTCCTACCTATATTCTTACTTCAACTCAGTTTTGTGCTTCAGAATTCTAGCAGCTGAGTCAGTAGCAACTGGCAAAAAGTTGTCTCCCTTCACAAACTGGTAGAATGTCATTTGAGCTGACTCAGAATTTACAGATGGCATGATAGAGAAATTTTSTTTGGTTTTTTTYMWTWWT
>CADDXX010000042.1:370473-406641 GCA_902810485.1 Alauda arvensis
TTKTKGRRGGKWWTTWWTTTTTTATTGTAGTATATGCTTGAGAGAGAGGCTTCAAAGAGAAGTACAAGTTCAAAGGTGGATTGAATAGTAAGCTTTCCATTTGAAAAATATTTGAACAAAAAATATGATCTTGGCCTTTGTCTTCTATGATTTTACTTTTTTTTGTAGAGTTAGAAGCAGCAAACAGTTTTTTAAAGGAGAACAAAATCATTTTTTCATCAGGAAWATTCCTAATACAAACYGGGAAAACTAAAACACRAAAACCTCAGAAATTAGATATATGRAATGAAAACAGAAACAAGATATCTATTTGTATAATATAAAAAATTTTATATAATATAAAATCTATTATTTTTATAATAAAAAAAGACAGGTTTTTTTTTAACTGCAATCATAAATAACACAACAAATTTATGTACTGTTTCAGGCTCAGATATGGGAAACTATAACTTTGCTGGTACAGTTACAAATGCCCAATTTGGTGCAGCACTTTTGGTACACAGCATCTGGTACCTGTTTGATACTGGSCAAATGAAACTGAAGTTATGGAGTGTGATATGAGAAAGAATAGAGCTGAATTAATCAACAGTATTATTCTGAAGGCTCTGTTCTTCCACTATGGCTTTTAGTTTCTCTGTCTTATGTAATTTCCTAAGATTTTCCTATTGTTTCAGGTTATTTTGCTTCACTGTGGGCCTGCTCTTCTTCAGGGCCATCTGACCTCMCTAAATACTGTCTCATAAATCACTTTCAAGAAAAAGAGGGTGAACTGTTTCTGATCTAGTTATTGTTGGCAATCTTTCAGAAAGCAAAGTCATCTACTCTTATTTTCAGGAATGGCATCACTACATTCAACTATCCTAATCTTCCCTTCCCTTCCTGCAAAGAAAGCAAACATTGACAAGAATAAGAAATAAGGGATGAATTCTGTTCAAAATTGAAATTAAATTAAAGTAGGAAATACCAATTTTTTTTTTAGAGGAGCACTTACTTACTAGGTGCCTTATGCATAAAATGCTAGTTTGATGTATGCAAAAAGTAATAAAGTGTATGGCCTTGATCAGACAATTAAGCCAATATGATCTAAGATTACAGCTCTAAGTGTCTCRGAGACTCCTGTGCAGACCCTGTGTTCACCTGTCTCACCAGCCTTGATTCAACACACATTTTTTAGCTTAAGGAAAATAGGAAATCATACCTTACTTGACCTGAGGAGGATAACAGCTGCTATCATGGGTACAGATTGCTTTGGCTTAGGCCCTAACCAGACAAAATGATGAAATCTGACCCAGCAAAGCTCTGGGGTAGCATTTGTTTGCCAAAACTTGAACAAAGGTAAGACAATACAGGCAGTGGTGTGAAGTGTTCAAGTGTTTATATGAGCATGGGATTGTCTAGACACTTTAAAGCAATGGTAAAATCAGCTCTAATTGCATCAAATTAAAATTGAAGTGAGTGGGTGGGAGGGGTTGRMARGGCTTAGCTGCAAAACAGAGGTGAGGTTTAGTGAGACKGAATTGCTTGGCTGCTCCTGTGTMACATCYTAGCAAAAAGCAAGGGACAGTCYACTCAGCTGCAACTAAGACGCTTCYTGTGGGCTTGGATAAAAACTGTAAACTTCTTTTTCCTTGTAGTAAAACCTTTTCATATGCAATTMCCTCCAAGTTATTGGAGAGTCATCATCCCCAGATGGCTTTTAAAACAGGTGTGACAACGCACACTGTAATTTATGGGAATAAGGTCAGACAAGATTACAGACAAGTCTACTGTCTGCCTCCACCAGCACACAGGACTGTGATGCCCCAGGGAGTGGAAACAAACTCCATTAGTGTAGATACAGCAGCCAAAACCTAAAAAAAAATTAGGAATTTTTTTTCCCATAGGTTTTGCTTTTGCTTTAAAAAAGGATAAAAGCTATACTGGCAAAAGGATCTTTTCCTGGTYGAACTCCTAGGCCGCCTTCCAGCACAGCTCCATCAGCAAAATAGATCACATAACTAACAGACTGAAGAGAGCCAGTAAAATTTCTAAGTCTAGACCAGTACTTGGCATTCTATTCCAAATCCAGTGTGGGAGATGTTATGTGTTCATATTAAAATCCTAATTGGCCATGAATAAGTCATAATAATTATAAACATAATGTATCTAGACAGCATAAAACCCAGGCTTATTGTTTTGAATTTTGATATTATCTCAGTACAGCCAAGAGAAATGCCTGTGATACATCTTCTTTGTGAAAGCTACTTGCAAATTAAGTGTTTCAAAATATGAACTGTAAGATGAAAGCTACTGGAATAGCCCCATAGCCAAAAATCAGAACCTGGTCAGCCTTTCTTGACCTATCACTCAAGAAATTAGTGATAAATTATTATGAGACATGCAGAAAATATAGTTAAATGCATAGAAAGCAGATAATGGTTATTTGTTCCATCAGACATCTCTGCAGAGCAGGGATTTCTGCCAGCAGCTCAGAGTTTTACCCTTTAAGCATGTTTAACCTCATAGAGTGAAAATCTTTCCATGGTGTTTGAGATTTTAAATCATTGTGTTCCTCCAGATGTGACCTTCTCTTCCCCACACCCAACTAAGGCAGCCGGTGAAAAAACTGGATCATCCTTCCCTACTATAAATTCCACAGAAAAGGTCTAGGGAAAAGGGAAATTTTATAGGCTTATTTTAATCAATGTTTCTACAAGTTTTACTTTCCCTGTCAAATGACAGGGCTGAAGCATGAAGTCAAAAAGAAAACCAAAACAGATAAAATTAAGCAGGAGAAAATGAATTAAAAACTTTTTTTTCCCACATTATTTAAAAAATTAAGCCAGTTTTCTTTTTTAAAAAGGAAAATTACTAAGAGACTGTCTCCTAAAAATGAAAAATTGTTAATGGGTTTTGAATCCAGAATTTTAACAAGGTTATTTAAACCTGTCTTAGATAAGGAAGGCAACAAACATACCTTAAAGAAATTGCCTGCACCAAAGAAAAATAGACAGAATTTTTGAGACAGGAACTATTTATTAAATAAAATATAATACTAAGAGAAAAAAATTGAGCTGTTGCTCGAACCCATTTGCAGAAGGATTTAGGAAAGGATTTGGAAGGAAAGTAAACTATTCTGAAATGCTTGTTAGAGGATGAATGTTTAGAGATAAGATTCCAATTATTTGTTTATCTTTTTCTCAAAASGTCTCATTATTTTTTGTAAAAGGAATTGCTAACGTCTCTGTAAATAATTTTTAAAGCATGTATTTTTGACTCAGAACCAGGTCAGAATTAACTTTTTGTGCTTACTAGGCTCAATTGGGTGAATATTATGCACATTTTCCAAACTCAATATGCTCAGCTAATAAATGCAAGTGTCGTACTAACCCACTAGTGATATGCCAGAAAAAACCAAATTCACCCTATTAAAAGCTGATTAGGAACACTGTTTTAACTGCAATTTAGATGTTAAAACCAGAAAAAGAGAAATTTTTGAGTCCACTTTAATGTCTGTATATGAAAAATATTGATATTGTGGAGACATTCAGATTTCTTGACAAAGACAATGCATTCAATAGCTTCAAACTGAAGCCAGTCAAAAAGTGCTCAGATTTGGAATTTGTGATGCCTGCTAGCCAGGTACTGCAGGTGTAAAAGTTCCACTGCAGGTTTGAAGCCTGCAGGTGCATTGAGATGGCACAGCAGGAATGGTCCCTGTGCATACAAGTCCCTCATCCCTGTTCAGCAGTGCCAGCTGGCCAAAGCCATGCACCAGTGATGGATCACAGGTATTGATCTAATGGTGTGGGCACTCACACCCTTGTGCCTGAGACCCCACCTTGGACCTGAGCAATGTGATAATAAAAAAAAACCAAACAACATTAATCAGTTTTGATGTTCCTCATGTTCTTCCTCTAGAAAGACATGTATCTGYATTGTTCTGGACATTTTTACATCACTTCCTTCTCTGCTTTGARCAATACTGGTAATTTAAGCATCAGATTATTTCTTATAAGCATCATGAAGAATTTCCCTTTTCAACTTGATAATGCCCTTCTTAAAATCGTTTTGAGGATTCTTTTTCTTTCAAATATTTGAGATTGGTCAAAAGTTACAGTTTTAACCAGATTAAAATAACCATTGTTAAAAATRCCAACAAAACAAAATGTGCCAAAAATATAATCTAGAAAACCCCAAGCCTTAATTCTATTAGTTCTATATTTTATTATTATGAAATAGATGCCTTCCAAAATGTGAAATCTAATTCACAGAAAGTCTGTAACATTAAATACACGTGAGAAACAACAGCAATATTTACAACTAAATAGAAACTGCATGGCAGCAACTTTTTTGTGAAGTATTTCTACCATTTGTCTTTAAAAAAAACATATAAATTATTGAAAAAAAAGTACCCATCTAGTTTGTATTTGATCCTTAAATCATTAACCAGAACAACTGCATAAATTTTCTTTGCCTTTGTACACATGTGCCTTCATCCATGTGTGATATATCATATAAATATAGGCAGTTCTAGATAGGCACATGTGATTCTTCTCTTCTGTGAGACATTTATGCTCTTTCCTAAAACACAGGATGCTGTAGGACTGTCCTATGTAACCCAAAATGTTGTCATAATCCACATCTATCTGTGCTCAAATTGTTACCACCTCTTGAAGGCCCACTCCCAAGACAAAAACTCTCATTTTATTTTTCAGAAATACACAAATATCATTGAATAAGGATCATTTTTTCCTTCACAAAAATGAGAAGGAATTTTCACAATGAGAAATCATCATTTTAAAACACATGGTTAAATCCCACATCTCRTCCAGTCCCAAATCTTCTGCCTGGGGGATTGCCTATGTAAGACGGGAGCTCAAATGGGCATAATGTAACACATAGATCAAAGTAAATAGTAGCACAAAGCTTAGTAATGTAAATTCACTTTATAGGTTGTCCTAGGATTAATGGCAGTGAATGATGGAGATACAGGTTCACTAGAATCTAGACTAAGACTATGTGAAGTTTGCTAAAAAATCCCCCAAAGAGAAATCAAATTGAAGCCATAAGGCCCTGCTGGAAGTTGAACTCATACTTGGTATAGGCACAGTTCAGCTGTGAAAATTTCACAAGTTTTGTAGTGTTCACATACCAAAAGTTAGGCACAAGAGCTAACATCAGTGTCCAAAAATCCTATTGTAACTGTTCTTAATTTTTAGAAGAGGAAAGAGCACAGATTTGTCAACAACTGATATTGCAGTTTCCRCAAGATAAACAAATGAAGATCTAAGCCTGCTGAACTGATTGTCTGGAGATAAACATGTTGAATGCACTCTTTTAATGGCTTTAGAAAAATTGAGGGAGCAAATCCAACAAGTATCAGTGAAATAATCTGTATTCACAACACTGTCCTAGTTTGTCCCTGRTTCATTTGGCATTACCTCTATGCTTCCTCCTTTTCAATCTGCATTTTTTCCCTGATTGTCTTCCCAGGGAGTGTCAGACTTGCAAAAAGCACACACTGGCAGTGCATTTGCATAATGTAACATGAACACTTCCCCTTGTCAATGCCAGTGATACAAGACAAGATTCTCAATCCATAGCTTGCCAGTCCCAGATCTCCTTCAAACAAACCCTGAATTGTGTGTTGTAAGATACTAAAAATATATATACACATTATTTCTACTTTGTAAAACAGAGCAAACAGCAAAGTGTGGATTTCTTCTTCCCCATGGGGAGAAGTGGTTGAAAAAGGATATTTTTTAGAAAAACAATTCTTAAATTTAAGTCATTCACAGACCCCTGTCTTTAGCTCAGCACTCTTTCCCTTGACATTTTCCAGTAAACATAAGTTCCTTGACTGATGGAAAACCTCACAACTTGCTAAGACCCAAACACTTTCCCATGTTGACAGGCAGGTAGTAAGTATAACCCTGACAAGTAGMAGGAGTGATGGCTGTCAGCAGGAAAGTTAAGAACCAGGAAAGCTGAAGGCTTAAGGGGAGGTATGTTAGGAAAAAAAACAAAGTGAAGTCAATCTTGTGACAGGTATCAGCAAATGCAGAAGAAAATGGGTCTCAGGAGAAACTGGAGTAAAACAAACTTTCCTGTGGAAAACTCAGGATGGTGTGGTTGTTTATATAATAGGCTCAGTACCTCTGTGGTGGAGGCATAGTTTACCTGTGAAATTTTCACACCAAATCTGTAGTGCTTCACATGCTAAATATTAGGCACAAGAGCCAACCATGAGTGGTGTTATTATGTGATGTAGCCTGATGGGCACCATAACAATACCCTTATGAGGCTTTCAAAGCCACTGGGGACTGAAGAACAAGAGAAAAGGTGCTGCTTTAAGAGACTTTGTGATGAGGTAGACTGCAGTTCTCCATACAGTTTCATTATGGCTTCATTATGGCTTCATTATACAGTTGACTTTTTGAGATAGGGTGAAGTGAAAAGAACCCCTTAAAGAAACTAAGCAGAAAAAGATAAGGAAAATGGCAAAGGTAAAACAACTGCTGTAAATAATTTCAAAGGAGTTAGAAATGTAAAAGTTGGAATAATAAAGCAAACCACCYAGTCTGACTTGCTGGATAATTGACTGGATTACTCAGCATAGAGGATAAAAAAATATTKTAAATCTTGAAGAGACTGGAAAGAGACACTTGACTGAAGCAGATGTCAGCAGAAAAATAGCATGCTGGCAAACATCCACAGAAAGATAGGGAAAAAACCYAAACAAACRAGAAAAAACCAAACAAAACCCCACATTCTTCTCCCCATTGAGATAACTGGGGGAGAGTAGCTGGGAAATATTTCAACTTTCTTCATGTAGTCCAGTTTTGTTCTTTAGTCTCTTTTTAATGGCATTATTCTGTGTACTCTTTACTAACTGCCYTGTACCTCTCAAAAATGAACAGGCCATGAATTTTTGCAGATGCCTATATTTTGAAAGAGAGAGCAAGAAGGGATACATCCTGTACAGGTGCCAAAGCCATGTTAGTGTTTGCTCATTCATGCAGCTTAAGAGAGATGGCAGGGCTCCACCACACACTTCATTTCTGGGCTGTGACAAAGAGGCAAACAGCTGCCTCTGCCCRCAAACTCCATGAGAGGGCTTTCTCTCCCCCAAAATAGACTGCTTACTGGAAACTGCTGCTTCTAAAGACGAACACAGAAAGCTGCTGGAATCAAATTACAGGTGCTTTTGAAATGCTGTGTTTTAAAAATAATTTTTACAGAATATTTTATTGCTTTTTCTAATGTTTCCCAGCAAAGTTTTAAGCAAAGGTTTTACACTGCTCATCATTAATGGTAATGACATGTTCAGTAAAAATTTTGTTTCAAAAATGGTTTAAAGGTCATGAAAAGTCTTTCCACAGAAAATTAAGATTCTTTTGCATCACTGACTGATTTTCTTTATTAGGGGTAAGGGCTAGCTGGCTTTCTGTACTTTCACTCAGATTGCTTAATCACACAGGGCTTTTTCCCCATCCCTAGCAAGGCTAGAAGAYATAATTCTTTAACAAATGACCAGGGATTTTTGGATTTCAGGAGGGTTATTGCACCCTGAGCAAGTTCCCAATCCATGGGAAAAGCTCAGTGTTGTGTAAATTTCTGGTGTTTTCTGTCTTGCGTACGGATTTCTTTCACAGATACTCTTGTGAGAAATGCTTGTAATGAAAATAGTGCTGCTAAATTCAGTTATCCATCAATTCCACATAGATACATTTAGATATAAKAATCAGGGAAAATTTCATACATGTTTGGTATTCAGCATTTCAAGGTACTCTTTCTTGGTTTCCATGGAGAGGAAATAGGCATTTTTTACTACATAGAGCTGTGGCATGCTTTAATATGTTTCTGTTCTGGAATCCTGCTCCAGGAAAAATGGAGGTGGCCYGTGTTCTCAAAGTATAATTATGGCCATCATGATGATACAAAGAATATGTTTCATTTATCAGAAGTCCAAATTATGTCTACTAGTCTATATCATGAAGTCTCTGTAAGTTAGTATCACTATTTAAYGGCAGGAGAAAAAAAACCAAACAGCTGCTTTTTATTAGAACTGAAAGATGCTACTTCTTTTGACCACACTTCTAAGCTAAACTAGGGCTGTCTAGGAGACTGTGGAAAATATTCTACCCCCCTGAAGAATAAATGAAGGGTTTTTTCCAATCTCTTGTTATTGGCACACACCATACTGTTAGCACTGCTCTCTGGAACATTCAGGTTTAGAAAGTTATGATTCACTTTAGCCCCAGTCATTTTACGTGTACTGTGGTGTGTTACAACATTTTGCAATGAGGAATTTCCACCAGGGCTGCAGCCTTCCCTCCATCTCTCCCTCAAGAGTCCAWATGACCCATAGGCCTTGCATTAGAGGTCAGACCACTCCTATAYACATTTTCCCATCTCTCATTTCAACATAACTTCTTCTAATTTATGTAGTAAGCAGAAGAAAATTGTATTTGTAAGTATCTATAACTCTCACTAACCAATGAAGCAATGTAGTTTGAATATTGCCAGCAAGTTTATCACCTCTCAAATAACCAATCCCTATAAGGTTACTCTTTTCTAGACACCAGAAAAAAATTAATAACATGGTCAAGGGTCTCCAAGAAAATTTTAGTTTTTGTAGGCTTAGAATCACAACCCTGACTCCCAACAAMCCCCTCTCATTACAGTGGTAGTCAGATAAATCCTGAGTATGAAGAGACAGAGAAAATATGTGCTCATTGCAAGTAACAACAGGAAGGCTGACTTGATCCCTCATAAGGTCAACATCCACTTCAAGCCAAGACAGTTTTGCTTAAAATATCAGAAGCCAAAATATTTGCTGAGATGAGATTTATATGTAATAACTGAGCCTTGAGCTGTCATCCCAAAACAAATGCATCATTTTCCTCTCATCAAAGAGCAAAAGCTTTTCCCAAATRTTCAAACTACAAGGGTGTGGGTAGAAAAATTGACAGATAAAATTGGTTATCTAACTGCCTCCAGTTAGCATATYCATCTATGGTATGACTTTAAAGGCTACATTTAAATTAACTTCTATCTAACTTTTGTTAATTGGCAGGAATGGATGCAGCAGCTGGAGTTATACAACCTRTGCCTGAAATCATCCTAGCATGAGGGGTAGACTGAAAAGGGAAGTCACTCTTGCAGCATCAGGTTAGCCATCTCTCTTTTATTTATCACAAATAGCAAGTTTCTGGTTGTTCTCTAACTTTTATGAGCATACCAGAAGAGGTAAATTGCCTAAAAYGGATTCAGATTGATATCCCTGCCAGTTTTCATTTTGTTTTAAAATCCCACAGAAATTTTTCACTATCAGATCACTGCCTGGGGAACACAATGGGTCTCAGTTTGTTATTGAAGCTTTAAAAATGTTTCCTACTACTTTTTCTGGATGTTTTCTATGTGGTCTGTAATGTTGAAATTATGAGAAATAATGTCCTAGGTCAAGTACTTTTAATGAAACTTCTTTTGTTCCATGTATACACACTGGGATGAATTAAGATCTCTATTTTCACACTTGGAAAATCCCAATATGACAATTTTAACTATTTCTTTAAAGACAGTATATTAAAAGCCTCTTTCTACTAATTTTTTTTATTTGTAATCATTTACATATACATATACCAAATATATGTATATGTGCATGTATGTGTATACCAAATATATGTATATGTGCATGTATGTGTATATATACATATCTATATACCTACATAAGCTACATATCTCAGCTGAACTGTACCTGACAATTGCCTAATCAGATTGTAAGAATTTTTCACATTAAACTAATTGACAAACATGGTCTCAGACAAGCAGCATAGTRAGGAAAGCAGTGTTTTTCCACTGCTTTCCTATGATACTTGGGGGAATCCTGCTGGGGGACTTTGTTGTAATCATTTCTGAAAATATATTTTTTCTGGTTTTCTTTTCTGCATCCTGGACTACTCAAATTTTCAGCTTCTCATTTCCTGAGTCATTCTTCATTCTCTCTTCCATTTGGTGAAAAAAGAGATAAATTTTCTGCTATTTCCCTTCCTAGAAGAAATAGGTATCTAAAAGTTTTCTGGTTCAACCCCAAAAACCACACCCAGCTGGTAGCCTCATTTTTTTCTCTTTTTTTGTCCTTTTTCCCCTCCCTATTATTCAAATGACCTAGCTTAACTTCTTTCACTTCCAATTACAGAAAACATTTATTTTCCTCACACTTTCATCCAGAGAAAAGTAGGCAGCTCAGCAGCAGCACTCAGCCACCGTGCTTTGGCATATTTCCACTTGCCACAGATTATCATGTCACTTTTTCTGTTTGCCTGTGACCAGTATCAACACTGTTGGAATTTTTTGCTTATTTTTAGTAACGAACAGACTATATCTCAGAGCTGTATATTTTAAAATACCTGTTCATCTATAATCCTTTTTTTTTCCTGATGATCTCCATACTTGTGTCATTTTAATTCTCTTGAAAAACTTTGAAAAACTGGAATTATCTTACTAATGTTTATCTTTTTGATGTCTGATAGCAAAACATTTTAAAAAGTAACTAAGCACAATACTGAGATTTCCTTTTGTCCAAAGACTGCCTAAAGAACAAAAGGGTTCTGAATGGCACAGAGACATGCACCACTCAGAAAAAGGACTGTTTGTGAGTTTGCTACATTTTTCTTAACACTTAACATTTTGTACTTTGTCTCATGCAAACCTACTAGAAACATCCATTCAGTTTGATTTGGTTTGGCTGCAAACACAATAACATGTTTTGAAATCTGGTTAAGTGATTATAAACATTGACTAACAATTAACTGCAGCACMCTGAATCAGAGAGGTGTCTAATGATGTCTAATGATCTGTTCTTGTTTATCTCCTTCATTAATGACCCCCAAAAGGAAGAAATCAGCATACAGATGACGGCAATTTTCCCTAACTAGCATTTGTAGAGGAATGATACAAMRGTGTACAAACAGAACAGAAACACTGGGAGAAGACAATTACATGGGATACAATTTGTAAAGGTGTAATTCTGGGATGAGAAGAAGGCTATAATCCAAAATACATATAGCTACATAGATATAGATATATATATCCTCAATGGGAAGAAGAAATGTAGGGAATAGTAAAGCCAGGAAAAATAAAAGTGACTTCCAGGATGGCCTACTGAAAAGTGTACTATTTTTTAACAAATTGCACTAAGAGATGGACAATGAAAACAACAGAGCCCTTTCTATCAGTCTCATCTAGAATAAGTTTTGTCATGTTTTAATTTTGAGGAGAGAAAGGCCTGCAAATTCTTGAAAAGGTATATTGAGTTCTCTTGTAGCAAGAGATAATTTTAATGGTCTCCTCCTTTCCAACTGATGGATGGCAGTAATTGAAGAAATTTACTCTCTTAACCCTCTGAAGAAGGTAATAAAGTATTATGCTTTTTTTTCAGCTTGTCCCTATAGCATGAAAGAGAATAAAGACATAAATGGTTTATTACCGACAGGATCTTTTTTGGAAGGTGGAGCCTTTCAAAGCTTTCCAAAGTCAGATTTTTTTTTCTCCATTGTTACACTGCAAAGTCAAAAAGATCTCTCCTGAAGTTTGGTTTTATTTAGTTTTACTTTTCTGCACTATAAAAAGAACCATCRACAGGATAGGCTTCACATTTCTCATAAAATATTTTGTAGCACAACTTTTTTCTGAAGAGCCCTGAATTTSCCTGGCAATTCACCTATGCCACTGACATACAGTTGCTTTTATTGGCTTTATAGATTTTTTCATAAATAGCAACCACATACAGGATTTTAATAATAAGTCAAAATGACCGTTATGTACTTTTGTGCTCTTTGTTGCCTCTACAAATCTGCACTTTATAAATCTGGGGKTTTTTTTTATTTAACTGTCTGTAATCTTTCCAGCGCTCTAAGCTTCCACATGTTGGTAACTAACCATAGATGTAATTTTCCTATGGGTACTTTCTAATATTTGTTTAAGATGGAAAAATATAAATATGACARAATTATACCTGTAAAGAATTCTGTTCTATTTCTTTCAAAAACACTTGCATTTGGAAAAAAAAAAAAAAAAAGGTTTTTTTTCCCAGGAAATCCAGAAAATTGTTGCAGAATCTAAAAATAGTTGCAGAAAGTATCCACAGTATGACAGAAAAATTCAGTTGTATAATTGAAGTCCATGATGACAAAATAAATGATTAGTGGAATTTTCTCAAATGCTATTAGGAAAAATTAGGAAACAGTAGTAGCAGCACCAAGCCTGTGTGAGTTCACAAAAGCTCTCAGGCACATGGTGTGATTCTTGGAGTGTCCTGTGCAGGGCCAGGAGCTGGACTCAAGGTTCCTGATGGGTCCTTTGCATATTCTGTGATTCTATAATTAAAASCATTTAAAAGCCTAAGGCTGTGAAAGCAACATAAATCTCTGTCACATCTAAACTTGGCACCTTGTTTCTGCGGGGACAAATTACCTGCTGGCATGAACTGGCTCAGATCCACTGAAATTTGAATTGTCAAAGCCTGACCCTGCATTTCGTACTTCCTCTCCTTTCACAGGAGCAAATGAACTCAATGAAAGGAGACTGGCACTTTGTTTAGAAATAGTTATGCCTATGCTATTTGTTTTTATTGTTTCTTTTCTTTATTGTGATTCAACCACACAGATCTAAGCATATTTTGTAATATAGGGTCCACTGCACTCCCCACAGATGTGGCCTCAGTAAGGTGTAGTTGGGAACAAAGCACTCCTTTTTTCCAGTGCCAAAGAAAACATGGAAAATTCGATCATATGTGGGTATGTGCCATAGCCTTTCCTCCAAAACCACTGCTAGTACTTTTCTTGCTTTGCCTTTTGGGCTATAGGCAATAGTCAGCCACCTGTGGTTTAAATGAGCTTGTTTTCTGCTGCACTGGAACAGAACAAAGACAGGCTCTCACYGCCACTTTAGCTGAGGGCATTAACAGATGAGCCCCAGCTGTAGGCACTGCAATTTCTGCATAACTTTGCCCAAACTGCATGGAGAATAGATATTTTAGCTCCTTACCCACTCAGAGAGAGCAAGAAGAGACACGATAACAAGGGTCAGTGGCTGCAACTGTTTTATGTAGAGAGATATAGATTATATAAGTATAGATTTTATATACATATACATATATATAGTCTTTTGTTAGTAACGAAAAAATTGCGGTTTCATCTCTCATCATTTATTGTCCAAAACATTGTAATTCTACTTGCACAAGAGATAGAAATATATCTCTTTAAAACATCTTCCTCTCTTTTGCTGTCAGCTTAGACTCATCCAGATATGAATCTACAGAAAAGCAGTGGTCCTATCCACACAAGAAGAGCTGACACTGTCAGCTACCTGATACTGTCCTGTAATTAGAGGTGTTGCTCATTTCTTTCTGTTGCAGTGTATCACCATAATAGGCATGATCTTTAAATGACCCTTCAGCACATCCTCCTCTGTTCCTTCTGGCCCAGTTCACAGCTGGAAATTTCAGGGTTTTTTTAGGCTTAAACTGCGTCTGGATCAAGCTTAACAATCTTTTTATATAGACACAGGCTGATGTCAATCCTGCATGTACTGCTTGTACTGCTTGAGTAACTCCATATTTTAGTCCCTTTCTTTAGGGATTCAGCTTCTTTCCAGCTGTAGATTCTCTGTTACATCTGGCTGTCATAGCTTGTGGCCTAAAATGTACACATTAAAACTATTTCTRTGTGTACAACACTATCTTAAATCAAAACACCCACAGCAGCTTCCAGGAACTAAATCTGAGCAAGGTACATTCTACAAAGTAGAAATGGCAAATACCCTCAACTGCCCCAAGAGATATTTGTTCTTCTTAAACATATTCAAAAGACAGACAGCTTGGAAGYATTACTTAAGCTTAGTATCAAAAGACCTATTGTGGTAAATCACAAATCATAACAGTAATGGAGAAACATCATAAATGAAGCTGTGGACGGACAAGAGGAATTGGGATACCAGATTTCCTTGATTCTTTGCCCTTTTTTAAAAAGTCAGTCAAAATTTATRAAAATGAATAGGTTTTTTTGTGATTTGTCATGGTTCTTTCATGCAGAACCAACTAATAATGGGTATTTGCGGTTTAAAAGACTCAGCTCCTGTATGAGTGACACACAGACACTGCACATACCCTGGACAGCATGAAGGAGGAMTCTGGGAAGAGAATGTTATACGCTATAAGTGTAAAGAAGAAAATCCCATTCTTCAGGACTGGTTATTTTAATCCTAGAGATGTGTTTCTTCTTTCTGCTAGTGAAAGACATAGTTTGCCTATGAAGTACTCTGCTACCTACCTGTATGGATGGCAGTAAATTATAAAAAAACATTATTGTTCCTCTAAGAGAAAAATATGTCCTATGCTTGTAGTTTTGGTTGGCAATAAATACTTCCTGGAGCATGTCATATCCAGGTTATGCCTGAAAACCATTTTCTGAATCAGTGAAAAGTAGCAGACTGGAAAAATTTCATTTTACTTAACTGGCTAGCACTGACTTAATTCTTACTCACTGGGAGTCCAATTTGCCTTGACGCAACATCTATTTCCAGTAAAGAGACATCAGAATTGCTGCTGCCAAGAAATGAGGACTGAATTGCACAGTATTGTGTGAGTTATTCTTCAGTTTACTTTGTAAGGTTTAGTGCAGTGTACCCTGCATTTTGACTGTGTTAGCTGTATATAACTGTATGTTCTGAGTTTATTTAGGATTTACTGGACTAAATTCACTGTTTTACACATTTTGAACTACCTTAGTAAAGCAAACCTGCCAAAAAAGGTACTCATTTAACCAAGTAGTTAAGACTTGTGTGTAACCATTTTGTGCATGAGAAATCGTCAAAACCAGTCAAAGGATATGGGTAGATCTAGACCAGAATCTCCATTCATACAGCAGCAATTTCAAAGGCAAGGTAATCTTGTTATGGATGACAATGTGGTGAGATGGATAAAGATAGTGTAGGGAAACAAATATATTCTAAAGGTAGTCTTGCAGTCAATGTATTGCAGCTGTGTCAATTATCTTAGAGTGGGAACAGCCTTGCCCTCCCTTTGTGGGTGTRATAAAGAGTGAGCTGGCTGGGAGGGGTTTGATTGCAGCTTAACTGGAGTTGCTGTTGGAGTCTGCTGCTGTGCTGTGAAGACCTGGGGACAGGAGGTGGTGCAAGGAACAGGTAAGGTAAGACTTTGTACCAGGGACAGACTGGAGTGAGCTGGTGCAGTGAGAAGGGAGAGCGAAGAAGAACTGACTGACTGGCTGCTGGCATAAATGAACAGACCCTGAGAGCTGCTTGGAGTTGCCTTTGGGAAATAAGTTAGAGACCGTTAAGTAACAAGGTGTTGGTGTGTGAAGCCTTCTGATAATTATGAAAGACTGAYGGTTAATAAAGTCCTGATACTTSAGCCCACAGAAAGTCTCTAATGAAGCACTTTGTGGTTTTTGACTGTCTTAAAAACCACGTGATAAGACAATATAAACATGGAGCATATGGAGAGGCCAAAGAAAGAAACTGTTTTAACACAGCAGCATACAGGGATACCGACCAGCAAAGATCATTCAAGCAGGACCTGTACTTCACTCTACAAGAATTTCTCTTCTGCTTTTTCACACTAGCTAAGTTAATGCAGACCTGATTTGGAATAACCTAAGATGATTAATTAAATGACTTAAAATTAAGGTCTTTTTTGACAGAAGAAAAGAAACAGTGCATGAAGGAAGTCTGGGTCTTTCTAGTTTTCCCCATACCCCTCTTGCAAGTCGAATTTCAACTGGCCAGTAGCACTATGTAGACCAGACAAGATCTTTTTAAGATGATTCTGTGGTATTTTCTCAGAGAAAAAGATAAAGAACTTGCTTAGTGCTAAAAAAAAGACCTTTGGTGTCAAAGACAGTTCTTTGCTCCCTGAAAAAAAGATTTGCCCTATAGCAAAATTTCTATTGCTTTCTACAGTACAATTATTGCAAATTATAATAGAGGATGTAATTTGAAATGAACCTTATTCCAACCTTCTAATTGAGCCTAGTGGAGGTAAAAATGAAGTCTGGATTTTATAAATAAAGTTTTACAACCACACTACTATTACAAATTTCAGGGGAAGCCAGAACAATCATGTCCTTGTGCCATTTYTTCTTGTACTCATATGGGAAGAAATTCAGGCATTGTCATCCTGGTAAAATTCACAATGAAGAAAAAAGCACTTGTTTTGGTGATTTTGTTTTTGGAAGATTTGCTTGAGGTTTTTTTTTTTTATTATTATTTGCAGGCAGAAATAATTTCCCTTACATGGAAGATTTTTTAACTTATTTTTGAGATGGGTAACTTTGTCATTCTATTGTCCAATTCGGATTTTAATTCCCCTCAAACCAATGTTCTCCTAGTTAGTTTAAAAAAAATAGTTGGTTGTTTTGTAAGAACCAACTGAAACTACATCACACAAATTATTTTGGGTAGATGTTTTGTTCATCACTTCTCTGATTGGGCAAGAACTCTAACAAATGTTCTGATCCTTATTGAACTATTCATAATCATGCTCATGTTTTCCACTCAGTATCTCAGCATGTGAGGCATTGTTCATATTGCCTGAAATGCTGTCCACAGATGCAGCTTCAATACTGCACTCATCTCTTACTTAGCCCAAGAGTTTTGTCATTCACAGGAAATACATCCTAACATTTTAACCCTGAAAGCAATGGGGAACCAAAATCATATCCAAAATACAGCTCTTTGAAGTAGAACTAAACAAACAGTAATATCAAAYTACATCTGAGAGCAGGAACAAAAGCATTAGTTTAGAACAAAACTGATTGTTTTGTCCTTCCTGTTGTCTTTAGCGTTCAGGTGAATGAGGAGATATGGCTCTTTGAATTCTATTCTGATTGCCTTAAAGAACTACCAACATCTAGCTCAGCCCCTTTGGGGGATTTTCTATCATGCTTCATATAAATGAATGTGTGGCAACTGCAAGAAAGGGTGTGAATTCTAGAGATGYTGTAAAACCATTGGTGCCCTCAGGGAGTTTGGAAGCCCACCAGGAGTGACTCCATTCTTAAATTATGAGTTTTAATTAATTAGGATTTTCCCCTGAAACTACTTACCAACATGGCTTTTTATGTAGCAAATTGGTGACATTAATGAGATAGAATATTTAATCAATTTTGCCAACAAACCTAAGAAGATACTRTGGCCTAGTGTTATAACTGGTATAACAAGAGATTGAGTCTGAAAACAAAGCAAGATATTTTTATTCTCTGGGAATGCACTAAATGGCAAATTGTATTGTTAATAAAATAGAGATTTTTGCAACTAAGTAACCTCCCTGTACACAAATTTCAGAAAAGTTATTATMGCAAGTAGTTTTTGGAATTTCTGGCTCACTTCTGTTAAAAAAATCTGTAGAGTTCAATTCATAGTGGCTGCCAATGTCTTTCCTACCCAGATAATTGCAAACTGATTTCCATGCACATTTTTTAGTTTTTATTTTTGCAATTACATGACACTCTATTATATACTTAGATGAAAGGTGAGAGAACAGCACTGAGGGAACACCAAATAAATATGAAGTTATTAGCAGCAATTGCATGTTTTAATAATCATCCTTAAATACAGCCATCAGCATATTTTCTTAATAGAACTGTGCACACAAAAATACTAAGTACCACTTTTCCATTTGCAAAGGATCTTCATATCCCAGTCTAACTGTACCAAAAATCTTATCAAAAACTAAACCCTTTAAATTCTAGCAGAAAAGGACAACTTATTAAATCAAAAACTTGCTTTATCCTTTTTTTTCCCTAAAAAGTGTGATCCATGTCACCAGGCAATTCCGAGGGCATCATTATAAATTGAGATATTCTATATATAAGGCCATTAATTGAACTAATGGGAAACAAACCAATTTGCTCAACACTAAGTAGSCATTTAATACCTTTTCAGAACTAGGATTTTAAAAATGCAACTTGATTCTTAGATCAGCTCTTCAATTCAAACCCACTCATCTTGCCTCATGCTGGCACTATTCTCCCTCCAGCTACAGACTGCACATCCKATAAAGGCTAATCCCATGTAGTGGTTGGCCCTTAAGAGTGCAAAGCTTTTGTATTTCTCAGGCTTCTCAGACCTTATGGAAAATGTAATTAATTGGCAGGTAATTTACATTGCCCACTAATAACACTATTACATTTATGTTTTCATTAAACAAAAGCAAACTACTCTGGAACAAGGCAGCAGTAACGGAATAATGTCTCTGTCAGGACAATTTTGCTTTGGGAGTTGAATGATAAATAGTTTCTTTTATGGGATTCTTTTAAATCACATCTAAGTAGCCAGACAGATGAAAATTATTAAGAAATCCAAGTAATAAATTAAGATTTTTTTCCTGATTGTTTTAGCTATTATTTGGGTATGTTAAAGTGATGTAGGATGTAAAAAMATCAATTCTGCTTTGTTTGCTTCTACTTGCTTTGAATGTCAGCAACACTTTGAGTCAAGAGGGAATATTTATTTGTGGTTTATGCTTATATGAAGGTGTTACTTTTTTTACACTCAGTATTAACTGACATATTCCAGGTTTCTACACACTACAGAAAGAATGAATTCATAACAACATCTGAATAAAAATGTAGAGTATTTAGTAAGCATAAAGAATTTTTAAAAGAGTATTCAGTAGGTCTAAGATGATTTTTTGAAAACAGAATTAAACTCCTAAATGACTTTTGAGTTCTCACTTTCTTGGTCACATTAGAAGACTGACTGCTGAGTATGAAAGCTTTATGTTATACTTTTTATTGGTAAAGGGTTCAGTTCATAGCTGTCATAATGGTACAAACTTCAACTCAACTGTATGCTAAGTATAGAAAAAAATTGTAGAAGTGTTGTCAGGGTACAAAAAGTATGAAAACAGGTGATATTAAACTACTAATATAAACATATTATTGTAAGCCTTAATGTCTATAAAATATATTTAGAAGACTAAATTTATAAAGGGCAGTATACTGCCAGTGTATGAATTGTTTGATACATCTCTGTGGTGATTTGGGAATTTACTCATCTTTTTTATTTTCTTTTTCTGTTATCCTTAGTTTTTTTCTTGTATCTAAACAATTCAAGTGTGATGGAAAGATGCTACACAGAATGAGGCTATGCCTCCTTTCCTTGCAATATTATTGTATTCTGACTTCATGATACTGAGTAAATTTAGCTCTCTAGATTCATAGAATTATGCAGGTTAGAAGGACCCCAGGAAGATCTTCCAATACTGTAAATGATTTTTGCAAGTTTACACTGGGAGTTTTTCTTTTGATGCACTTAAATGACTGTGTTTCATTAAATTATTCAGATGAGAGGGAATGACCCAGGAAGTATTTTGCTTTTGCAAAACCTCTGGGTGGTTTTGTATTTTGCAAATACGAAACCACCCCGTGTTTTGGTATTGAATTGTCAATCCAAAGGAAGCAATGAAAACGAGTGGTAATTATTGCAGCAGAATTATAAAATTTKTCTTGCTAGAGGCTGAGGATTTGTTTGAATACAAAAGTTAAACTATCATTCGTTTCCTTAAAAGGGTTGGAGAGTCTTTTTGAGTTTTCCAGTCTTTTAATTAAAAAATGTTTTGTGATTATTGTTAGGAACAATACCTGACATAGAAGGTATACCTGACATTCAAAAATAATGTGTTTGACATTTGAACCAAACTCTGCCCAGGCTCAAACTCCAAATACTTCACAATTTACAGAAGAATCATAGAACCATGGATCACAGAATACCTGGTTGGAAGGGACCTCAAGGATCATCTGTTGCAAACTTTGTTGGCAAAAGTACGATCCTGACAAGAACACTCAGCATCCAGTCCAGGTAAATCTTAAAGGCATGCAGTGCTGGGGAATCCACTACTTCCTTGGGGAGATTTTTCCAATGGCTGATTGCCCTCTTTGTGAAAATTTTCCTTTTCTGTCCAATCAGAATCTCCCCAGGAGTAACTTGTTATTGTTTTTAACCTTTTCATGAAAGAAAACCTCCATCTTCTTTGCAGCTGCATGTTAAATACTAATGGTGATAAGTCTCCCCTAAGCCTTCTTTTTTGAGGGCTGAACAAAACCAGTTTTCTCAGCCTTTCCTCACATGGCAGGCTTATCAATCCTTTGTTCATTTTTGTGGCCSTTCTCTGGACCCACTCCAACTTGTCCACATCTCCTTTTGTGGGTCAAAAGTGAACTCAGTATTCCAAGTGTGGCCTAACAAGTGGTGAGTACAGTAGAATAAAGGCTCCTTTATCTCTGCTGGTGAAGCCTTCATTGATCCAAACCAGCATCCTCTTGGCTTTCTTTGCCACAGCAGCATGTTCATCACTCCCATGGAGTTCATTTTGCACTAAGAGCCTTTCCACAGATATTCTTTCCCAGCTAGGAAGATCCCAGACTGCTGTTGACATGCATTATGTTTTCCCAGGTGCAAGACATTGACCTTGTCCTTGTTGAACTTCATAAGGTAGCCCATTACTCCAGACTATCCAGGTCTTTCTGCAGGGAGGCTCTCCCTTCCAAAATGTCAACTTCCCCACTCAGTTCAGTATCATTGGCAAACATTGTCAGGGTACATTTGATCCCATCTCCCAGATCACTTATGAAGACATTGGACCCAATACTGACCACTGGAAGACCCCAGCTGTGACCTGTTGACAATTTGAAAAGGAACTATTTACTGCCATCCCCCATGTGCTGTCCATCAGCTGCTTCCCCACCCATTGCAGACTCCTTGTCTACATCATAAGGCAAAGAAAAATGTCTTTTTTTGTGCTGCCTGACCAAATAAAATTATCTTTTGGTAGTTTATTCTGATAGTTTCAATAAATTCTTGTTTGATTGGTCCTCAAATATGAACTTRGGAAGGAGTAAGACTTTTTTTAAGGAACAGTCTAATGGCAAATATCAAAGTGGCAGAAAGAATTTCACATTATAATGTGTAATAATTCTGGAAAAACAGTTTTTTTAAGTGTCAAGTATATAACAAGACAGGAAAAGGTTCTAGGTATTTCTGAAAATGTGACCTGCTATATCTGGGAGCCGACTCTTGAAAGAATCCATTTTCTGTTTTGCTGGTCTTGGTAATCAGTTTAAAAAAGAAAAAATTGATTCCACCTACAGACTTAATCATCTGTCACCTTGCTGAGCATCATAAATGAAAGCATTTTCATAATGAGGAAACAGATCAAGGCATAGTTCACATCTGGTGACTGCAAACACAAAGAAAAGAGTTGTTAGAGCTAACAGTCTTCTGGGTATGAAATTTATTGATGAGGGTAAGTAAGATTGAAAGTTCCCTGTGTCAAAGCTGAAGTGGGCAAAAGAAGTGAGAAAAGAGTGGARAGTTGCAATACCTTCTCCCTCTGGGTGTGCTGGGATGTACGGAGCTGGCTGCTGACCAGGGCTGATCTGGTAGCTAGCACAGCACAGAAAGCAAACTCCTTTCTTCTCCTAACCTTTATAGCAGCCAAACCAACCTAGTCACAAGGCAGAGGCAGCCTGAGGAATGTGTTCTGGCTTGGGCGCAAGAAAACACATCCCACACACTCCATTCCCATTCTTCTGTCTCTCATTCACATGTGTCTTCCCATGCTTTTTTATTGGCCTCAACATACTCCCCATGGAGGAAGGAAGGTAAGGACAGCTCTGCCCTTTGAGCATCTCCTCCTTTTGGAAGAGCTTTCTGTACCCACAAAAAGTTACTGGCATGCCTCTTTCTGAAGTTGCAGATCTTTGGTGAATTTTGAAGAAGCCACAATCATAAATAATTTGGTTTCTCACTAGCAAAGTTGACAGAATTGCAGGATTTCCTGGTTCCTCACCCAAGAAATATAGTCTGAATGTTATGATTCTTTCTTAACTTATATTTCCATAAGTACTTACACTGATTTACATCAGCTTGTGGGTTGAGCCTGGGTGCTTCAGCTGCTGGCTAAAGACTTGCTAAAGATCCAAAGCAAACACCTCCTTTCTTTGCAGCCCTGCTCCCTACTCTGAAGTTAATTCAGAGCCAACTGAAAGCAAGTCACTGTCTTGCCAGCGCTATTTCAGTTTTAAGGGTGTCCAGGATTTAAACCCAGACCTGGATCCAAACTTCCTAAATAGCTTCCATCCTTTTAATTGGCTAAATCATAACCTTGGATTCAGAAACCATCAACAATTTCACATTATTCCAAAGGGATTTTACTGAAACACTACAAAACTAGTTTTTGGTATATTCTGGCAAAGAAAATAAACTGAAAACTCAGCCAGTGAATAATTTGTTGTGGGATAGAGAAAGCAGGATGCTGGCAGACAAATTGCTCAGAAATCTTGACACGTAAAATAGGATTTCTATTGCAACAGGTGTGTGGGGTGGAAAATTAGGTCAGACAAGATTTTTCCTCTGTGCATTCACTGCTGACAGGCAYATGTCTCCCAGAAGACCTAGAGAGCCAGGTATTGCTCCAGTATTGTTCTGAGTCTAGGACWGCTGGAGAATTAGCTATTGCCACAACCACTTTTAGGTCATGGTTCACCTTTAGGCATTGTTCCAGTTTTTTATGGACTTAACTTCACTTAAAACACCCATAAAAGATGGGAATTACAAAACAGTGGTTTTTGTGGAAAGCACTGCATGGAGCATATGATGACCTTATCTTGTTTTTCCCTTCTGTCTCAAGGTTTTATGTCCTTCATGTTGATTGCTAGGTTTGTAAAAAACATCCATATAACTTTCCAATACTTTTATTGTTGGTTTAAGTTCAAATGTTCRGTGACAAAGGCAATATCTATCAGCTGAACATTTTCTTCCAGTAATGAATTCTTATTTGGTTTCCCATTTTTTAATTTGCACATTATTTCAAAGTCTTATGATGAAGTAACAACTATATTTAGCTCAGTCTTACTAACCCTGTGCCTTTCTCATCTAACATCTGACTTGCCAGCAGACCAATTAGAAAAATCTAAAAATAGGACGAGGAACTAAAAGGGATAAAAATGGTATGTGTTTATCTGCTATATGGTAGGGTTCTTACTGAACATATTTATTGTTTCTGTAATTCTACCTCAATCTCCATTATTAGTATGTAAGCTTAACCCATCCCATAAATAAAAGAAAAAAAAGCATAGAAACAAGACACAAAACAGCCCATAAGCAGTACCATGTAGGATTATTTTGCCTTACAGAAGCCTGTCGCTCTGGGCTATAAGGATTAGCTACAGACACTAGATGAGGCATATAATTTGAAATGTCTGAATCTAGGGGAAATTTAAATTCTACTTCAAAATGTGACTGAGGGTCAAACATACCTCTTTTTCAAAGCACAAGCTAAATTATCCATGTGGATATGCCTAGAGCTACTCAACAGGAAAAAAATATTTCAAGTAAGGATCAGATGCCTCCCCAGCTGCTGTGATTTCAGATAGTGAATTTGCCTTTTGAGGTGAGGTGCCTGACAGCATGAGGGCCAAGGGAGGGGGCTGGGAAGAAAGCTTGTTGGTACGCTGGCTCAGTGCACCTTCAGGAAACCTGTGGGTGGTGCTTAGCAATGAGGAGTAGCTGCCCTGCGAAACACAGAGCTTATGTTCTAGGATATTGACCAACTTGAGGTTTAGGCCAATTGAAAACCCATAAACTTCAGCATGGAGAAGCAGCAAGTTCTGTACCTGAGGAGACAGGTCAGTCCAGGCCCTGGTGGAAAATACACAGGGGTTTTAATGAATGCAACACTGAAAATAGGACAACAGTGAACTCTTACCACAAATAAGGAAAACTGAAACATCAGTGAGTCAAGGCCAAAATATCATGGGAACTTATGATTGTCCTYTATACAGTGCCCATGGGGCTATGCTTGGCCTAATCGACCAAATTTTGGGCTTTCCCMAGTTCAGAACATGTGTAAAAGAAACAGAGCAGGGTCCAGCAAAGATCTATCAAGGTCATTCATACATGTATGAAGRAAATTTCATCCTCAAAGATCTTGGAGACTCCACCAGACCCATAGCATGGCTAACTTGATGTRCTGCTGGCATTTGTCCTGTTCCACATGAGAGGTTGCACCTGATGTCCTACAGGGCTGCCTTCCAACCAATGTGTCTCTAATGCCATGGCACTGTGATTTTATTTCCTGTGATGCAGGGGATCTGAACCTTAGGTCCTTGCTGGTCTCAGGGTATTTGAGAAAATAATTCCTGAATTGTTTTTAAGCAAGTGTTGTCAGCTGCTCTCCAAACATCTCATTGGGTCTTGGTCAACATTCAGGGAAAACAAAGAAAGGAAGAGAGGGAAAAAGAGAGAGTGACAGAGCAAGTAGACACCAAAGTCAAATCCCTGTCCTGTGTTTTCACTTCCTAGAATCATGGGATGAAAAGCAAACAATCTGGAAGAGGAATTTAAAGCAGCTGATACACTGGTCCCATTGCAGCTTGGATATTCTTCAAAGGGAGCAGCATTAGTCACTYGCTGACAATTTCATGACTAAACTCCAATACAAGCATAATTTAAGAAGTATGAAAATACCCCAAAGTTTCTAGTCAGTGGGCAATTGAAGGTGAAAAACTTTAAAGATTGCTGATAGATAAATCAGCATGGAAAGAACAGARCAGCCTATTGAAAGAGGAAGATGTAATTTTTATATTTGTATTTGTAAGGATGATGAAAAATAAAAAGGAGGGGGGTTGTGACAGATGAGAAAGAATAATAAACAGAAAGCTGGAGGGAAAGAGGAAAAAATTGTTGCTAAAACTGAAAAAAAAGTTTGAGATTAAAAAACAACTAAATCTTCAGTGTCATCAGGAAATGTAGAACAGAGTGACAGTGAGAAAATARAAAAGTGGGGAGTTCTCCCTAGATCTGGACAGATTCTTTAAATGACAAAACAGTGCTCTTTTAGAAACAGAGGAGAGTTCAGCGTACTTTCTATAATGGAGTCYAAAGGCAGTGAGGCATGAAGGACCTCAGGTGTCATCTTGCCAAGAAGAAATACTTGACTGAAGAATGGCAAAGTAAATTAGAGTTCTGTAATTCTACATGGTAATGAGATTTTTTCCAAAGGTGTACAGAAAAACAAAAACAAGCAAAGAGAATTTTTTTCAAGATAAGCCGGCAGTGGAGATTAGGGAAACAGACAGTGGAAAAGAAGGGATGGACAGGCAGACCTGAAGACATGCCAACAGTGTATTAAAAAAAAAAAAAAGGCCCCAAACCATCTGATGACAAGATCAATAGGAGAAACAACAAGGAGCAGAAGACAAACAGAGGCATTAAAATCCTGGGGAATGCTCAGACACTTCCTGAATGTTATTCCAGACCAATGACCTGAAGGTGGGTTCATTTCCCTGCTCTATTGGTCTTTAACTGTTTTGCTAAATCTGCCAGGGAGAGATCCACTTTATTCTAACTGAGGTACTAGGATGAAAATGAAATGGTACAGAAATAGAAGATAGTCCTCTAAAATCACCTGTTTCTCTGATCTAAATTGATGAAAGAGGTCTGGGATTTGAAATAGTGACTTACAACTTGTCTAAAGCTAAGATGTTGCTGCAACTATATCAATCAGTACATGTTTCCAAGATATTAATTATCTAACTCTGGAACTGCTAGTCTAGTTCTGACCCCAGGACTCTGCATTACCACCAAACCTAAGTATAAAGCTAAATATCACAGAAATTTGGCTGTGCTGTCTCCACCCATGCCAACTCTTTAGAGCGACAGTGCCTCTACTTTACAAGTATCATAGTGCTGTGCTGACCAATAGCTTTAGAGGAAATATAGTCAGTATCCTGTCACTAATCCCATAAGAAATACTGTAAAAGCATGAAATTAAAATTAATGAAAAAGAAAGAAGTTACAGAGGTGTTAAAAGATTTTTTTTTAAATTACATTAGTTATAACCTAATCACTGGCTATAAAATCAAAACTCTGGAGCTGGACAAAACTCCCAACTTTCTCTCCAAGTGCAGAGCTAGCATTCCAGCCCCAAGCATTGCAYGTATTTATCTCACCACATTCCACCCAAAAGTGGAATCCAGTCACTTTACCGAAAATCTTAATTTCAAGTGAAATACATGTGTGTTTTTAAATATTAAGTTTTAACTATTCACAACCACAAATTCCCAGATGTAAGCAGTTGCAAATAGAAAAGGGAAAGCTTGCAAAGCATGGAAAAAATGCTCTCTGGTASAGCTAAAAAATTATAGGATCTGGCTTGMCTTTTCTATACTTTTTCCAAGAAGTAAAAAGAAGCCGATAGATGGCTGCTTGCCACTTGTCAAAATCCATTTCAAATACGTCTCCTCATTACCTTTTTTCCTACACTTTTCCTATCCTTCTTTTCCTTCTTATCTTCAATAAAAATCTCTACTTCTTCTCAGGAGCTCATATTGCAGAAAGACTTTCCAGGTTTCAGTATGTCATTGGAATACTGTAAGATTGGACCTAGYGTAGGGGTCTCTCGCAGCTCTGTAGTGCATGCTGACAAAAACAGGACAGAGTTTGCCCCTTTGATTCATTTGGTCTTACTGCTGTGAACTGTGAGTGTTAAAGATACAATGACTTACATTATTGGAAACCAACTCTCTGGCATTAGTCTTCAAAATTATATTAGTYTTTGTCATTCAAAGTTCTGACATAGCAATCTTAGAATGTCTTGATCATTATTAACTCATTTATAAATTAGCTAACATATTCAGGTGCCTATTAAGGGAAGTCTAGAGGCATCCAAGATACTATATTCTTCACCCAGCCTCCAGGTACATTACCAAAAAGATACAGGTCTTCTATGTCTCCTATGTCATAYGTGCTGGGCTCTTTGGGGTGTCTGAGGTACCCCAAGGAGCCTCAGGTGACACAAGACATTCATGGTTTGGTACATGAACTACGCCCTCATCACAGACCCACTGAGCTTTTCYAAGTTGATCTGGAATCTGTGATTTTCACCTTCCAGTTGCAAAGCTATCRTGACTATAAACAGTGAAAATAAAAKAATGTCTTCCACTGATGTGGTTTTAATTCATATTAATATTACAATTATTAKCTTGCTGCTTGAGATTTTTTTATAGTTCTAATATGGCTTAATTTCCCCCATCTTTACTMTTCTATGAAATAAAYGTTTTTTGAATTCTTAAAGAATACAATTCTCTTGTTTTAAAGAGAACCAAATTGGTTAAACCTATGCATAAATAGTGTGGGCCAATCACCTAAAATCCAACAATGCAGAAATCCAAAGAAGAAAAGCAAAGTTACTCTATGCAAAAGACTTSACAAAATTATGTACAGGAACTTTTTAATAAGTACATTATTCTGTGGAAAAACTTTAAGTTCATTCCAGCCCTTACAGCAAATGGATTGAATTCTGCATATACTCTTGTACAAACAGGATAAAGCTCCCTTTTCTCACCCTGTAGGGCAAAGGATATTGGATCTTAAAGCCATAATATCTCTGTGCATAGGAAACTTATTACAAGTCCTGGGTCTGGTCCAGACATACAGATATTTTAAGGAAACCATTCATTTGGAGARAAAAGAAGGAATGATATCCGTCTCAGACTGAAGTTGGAGGTTCTGATTTTTTTAGGTTTTGTTGTTTTTCTAATGAATAGCAGCTGTTCAAATGTGCTTAGAAGGTAGAACACTGAATAAGCTCCAGTGCATGGGATTATTGGGCAAGGATCTGGGGACAAGGGCAAAGGGGAGATATAAATAAATATTTATATAACAGCTCCCATTGTTATCAGTAAGGGATGATAGCTCAGCAAATCTAAAAATCAGCAAAGCTKTATTTAGTTGTCTGGATATGAATATGAGAGACAGTACACAGTCCAGATATAAACTATGCTATGTAGTTGGAAAAAGTAATATGATTGTGTTAATCTGACTTCTTACCCAGGCTATTGATTCCTGAAGACAATACTTCTGGTTRTATGACACTGCTTTTTTAAATACACCTTTCATTTTAAAAAGGAAAAGAATCCCATAGTACTGTACTGATATTAAAGGTATATGTATTTCCAAGATTTACTTTTTTTTTCTGAAAATCCATTTAAAAAATTTTGATTCCATGCAATTAAGAGCTTTTATCTGATATTAATGTTGGTCTTCTAAAGCACAGGTTACAGCAACCTAACTTTCAGTCAGAATATATTTTGTTGATGTTTTGAGAGGACTTTTCAATAGCTAAGAAAACAATGCAGACCAGCTAAAGATATTCTACTAAGTCTTACTGCTTTAACATTAGTGCACTTTCTACAGGTTTAATCCAAAWTTGTCATGCAGCCATCTTTGCTGCTACTTACTCACTTCTGTGTACATACACTAGTACCCTCTACTGGTCTTAAATTTACAGTGGTGTTCAGCTGGTCCGAGGGGTTGAGGCAAACCCCTAATAGACATCTGAATGATGAACACTTTTCTTTCTTCTGTTCTGATCAGGAGGTCATGATCTCTGTTCCAGTTGAAGGCATGACATTACTCAGTTATGTGGGGTGGTTTCTATCTGTCCTACAGTTCATTAAAATTGTGCGTAAAAGCACGGATAGCRGAATCAACAATAAACCAGCACTGCTGGGAAAGACATAAAATACTGCACAGCTAATCATAGAGAAAATATGGCCCATATAACAGCTCTTTGTTCTCTACATTCTTGCTGTCATCTGTTGTGCTGTTTTCAAGAATGTGATTTGATTGGCAACATCTTTCCTTGAGGGGAGCAAAGCTATTTAACGTATATGGTTGTTAAAATTCTATAGCAGCCTATGAAATGCCCTGGAAATATGTAAATTCAAATTTGATTTTAGCTGAAGGAAAAAGAACAGWAATAAAAATGGTCCAAAAAGAGAATATGGCTAAAAGGAGCACCATGGACAAGAAAGCACTGAATTTCTCAAAAGCCAGACAAGTAATTGTCCATTTAAGGATTCTCATGTGCCACTTTGTACAGTTTGGCAAAGTTATAGCAAATAATGCAATCATTGGAGTCTTCCAACAAGCCCTACATTTTTCAATCCATTAAATAACAATTTTGATCTTAAATGCTCCCAACACAAATATTCCCAAAAGGTTTCTAAGTATGTGGGCATGAACTTAGTCATAATGATTTCCTAAATAAATTACCCAATTATCCAATAAATAAAGCCATTTTAAACTGCAGTTTCCCTAAAATGGAAAAAGGAGAGATAATTCTTATCCTAAGACTTTGAAACATACATGCCAATGTTTCCAGCTTAGCCACTGAATAGGATGCTGGACTTCAATAACATTTAATATGGTGCTATATTGTGCACAGATCCTACAGTTCCCCATGGACTGGATCCTCTAAAAATAATAAGTTCTGCTTTAGCAATGACACACTCTGGTGAACTTTTGAAGCAAGAGGTTGAAATGGCTTTTCAGTGCCCTTGCTAGGGGATTCTTGGAGTCCATAATTAGAGCTGCATCACCAGATACTGTCACCATCAGGTTCAGCTGAACCTGGTAAAGCATGAACACAAAAAAAAATGCTGTAGGTGGAGGGAGACTACACTGGATGTTTCACTTGGATTTGGGGGTTTCTTTTATCTTATTTGTTTGGTGTTTATAGACTGTTAYTTTGCATGAAAGAAATACATCCAGAAACTTTTCTGGTTTGGGTTATTTTTACTGAGCAAATGTTCTGTATAATACTAAATCCCTTAAAGAGATTTTTTTTCTATTATGCTTAAGCTTGGTTACCCATGGACTTTCTCTCCCATTGTTTTCATGCTTGGCCTTGTTACAAAGGATCACAAATTTTATGCACACCAAGGAAACCTTTGAACAGTAACAATAAATTAAGAGACTGGACAACTTATTCTGAATGCTTGCTTTTTCAATTGTAAAAAGAGAAGAATGATCTTTCCAAGTGAAAAAAATCAAAAAAGAAAATACCTTCTTTTTCTCCTGAAAAATGCTAAATTATTTCTAGCAACTTTTCTTATCCAACCAAATGGAAATGACCTTAACTGATTTCCCCAACCTGGTTCTTTGAGAAAAAAACTAGTCTCTAAAATTTAAATAATTACCATCTGCATGTTCATCAGAATGTGCCACATCATTCCTTTTATTTTTTTCCCCTGTCCCCTTATCCAGTAACCTATTAAATTCTTAAGTTATTAAAGAATATAACTTTATTCTTTAATAAAGGGAGGTGAATGATCCAAGCTTATAGTGCTATGGAAATAAGAAGGTAAGAAGATTAGAGTTCCCTCTGTACCTCTTAAAGGAAAAGGGAAGGAACACTAAAGAGAGTGGCTGGTAGGCCAGTCAGGAACCTACATCTCTAAACTTCTGACTTGGCACATTACCTCTTGCTCATCTAGAGAGCAATAAAATGTGCTTAGSGGTTATGGTACTGAGCTGAAAATATTGTGGTTGCTTGGATCCCATGAGGAAGCAAAGCACTGTGTTTTAAGCAGCAGGAGAYGTAGGGAGAAGGGCTGGTAAGAGGAGGCTGGTTTGCTTAGTTCTGCTTCTCAGTAAGTCATCAGAGGATACTTTTAGTTGTTTGTAATTTTATTTTGTTTTAATTAGCGTGAGTGTATCACATTTCTTTTCAAGAATGAATTAAAGATTAGGAATATTTCATCTTCTGTTTTATTTCCAGATTTGCCTGTTTGGATTATGCATTAGACTAGTGGGAAGGTGCGTTATAAGGAACTACCAATTCATGTAAGAGGAAGAAACATCCTTTTCCSACTTCTTTCYRAATAGAGATAATCAGATACAGAAATCATAGAATCATTGAATGGTTTTGGTTGGAAGGGGCMTTAAAGATCACCAACTCYSCTGCTACAGGCAAGGACACCTTCCAYTACACCAGGYTGCTCAGWGCCCCATCCAAYCTGGCCTTCAGCATTTCCAGGGCYGGGGAATCCACAGCTGTTTAGGTGACCTGTTCCAGCATTTCACGATCCTCACAGAAAATAATTTCTTCCTAATATCGAATCTAGTCCYACTCTTTTGTTTTAAAGCCATTACCCCTTGTCCTATCACAATATGACCTTGTGAAACGTCCCTCTCCAGCTTCCTTGTGGGTCTCCTTTGTGTCCTGGAAGGTTGCTGTAAGGTCACCCTGGAGCCTTCTCTTCTCCAGGCTGAACAACCCAACTCTCTCAACCTGTCTTGCTAGGAGAGGTTCTCCAGGCCTCTGATCATCTTCAACCTTTCTCATACAGAATAGAACAGACACTCTTCCAGAAGTAAAGAATGGGGAAAATAAAGCCAGAGAAGTGCTTGGGAGAGAATATAATTCAATCCACAGTAAAAATCTAAGCCAAATACGCTTAAACCGTTATTTTAAAAGATAGCTTTGTTAAATTAGTCTCAAGTCTTTTGATGACAGGTATCCCATTCCATTCTGAAGCAATCTTTCCTACTGTATATATTGCTTTATTCAGGAGAGCAGAACTGACTCTTCTTCAATGCTTTCATATGGTTTAGAAATAAAAAYGTCTGCATTTTGGGCTCATCTCAAGTCTCATGTGGGATATTTAATACCTTCAGTGTTTCTACTACAACAAAATAAGAACAGAACCAAGACAAACAGAGAGATAAATGGCAAATGTTTTAACTCAGATAAAAGTACAAAGCAATAGATAAAAGAGGACAAGGAAATAAATTAAACTACTATCTGCTGAAATATAGCTGTCAAGTCCTCTAAATTCTGATCAGTGCTGCCATTGTAGGCATTTTTCATGCCTAAATTGTGTGTCTACAACTGCCTGCGTGTTTCACAAACACATAAGAAAATTATAATCTTAATTAGATCAAGAGTGCAAAATGAAAATCAAGCTTCAATTATGAATTCTGGGAAACAACTTGAGATAGAGATCATGCTGGGATGATTCATTTAACAAGTTATCTAATTTAAGTAAATATTGCTGGGTTGCGAAAGTAATTTTAAAGAAAATGCAGAGTTGGTAGTTACAGTTGCCCTAGGGAAATATATATGAGTGATATTGTCTTCATCCTCCTACTCAGTCTACCCTTTGTGAAAATGTTTTTATTGCCTTTTTTCAGTCTTGGTTCACATGACATATTTTACTGTGTTTTGTTGAAAATCATGTMTTTTACAAAATACGTGGAATATATACACTTTTATTCACAAACATATACATATATATGTAGATATTTTTACACAGAGAGATGAAGAAGAAAGAGTGAATGTGTGTTATGATAGCAGAAATAATCAGCTTTCCTGGCTTATGGAATGGAAACAGCAGAAACRTATTTTATCCTGAGGTCTGAAAAAAAAAGTCTTCCTCCAGTTATTAATGTCTCAGCTGACTGTGTTCTGTGAATGAATACCTAAACCAGGCAGAACCATAGGAAATTTGAACAGCTATTATAAACTGTCATGTGTAAAAATAGTTGAGATTATACATGGGTGGAGGATTCAACTTGACTACTACATCATAATTCACACCCATCTTAAAGCATTAATTTGATAAGGGTTTTGTTTCTTATCACATGTTTATATTTTATTTACTGCCATGCCTTTGYCCTGTCTCCCATGAGAGCCATTTCAGGTTTCAGGTGCTGGAACAGTTTCAGAAACTGTCCACATATAAAAAATGTGACAGAACTGTGATCTCTGAGACAGAGAATTTATTTATACTGATATTTAGCCTTTTTCAATCCCTTATTTCCCTTTTCAATSACTATCTGGAAATGACACTTTATAAATTTTAGACTGAGTCATCCATTTCAGCAGCTGTATAAGAAACAAGGAATCTTTCAATCTGGTGCTTGTAATAGAATCACAGAATTAATAAATTTTTAAGTGAACAGCATATAATGCAAATAAACCTAATAGCATTTTTATTAGGCTTATTTGTTCTATGCTGGTTCTGTCTAGTCCAAAAAGAACTTAGATGGAAAACATTTTATCATTGTTTCTATTATAGAAACTCTTTTATTTTCAGAAGTTTATAACAGAATTATAACAAATTTATCACTCTGTTTAAAAATTACACTGCAGTTATTTGTTTTATAAATGTAATAATCTTCAGGGCAAGAGATAGATTACTTTAAGATACTATAAGTAAAGAATGGAAAAATTCCAAGTTGCTATGCATTTTAAGTGGCCCAAAATCTTCTATAGGACATGAACATTAACTTCATTTAATTAAATGATAATATTTGTACAATCAGCATGCCAAGATATCTCAAACTGCTCTATTGTGTGGGGCTCATGGACCCTTTCATTCTAGCTGAGTGAAAAGCTATAGACTATCTTTGAAATGTGTYCTTTTGTTTGATGAAAATTGTCCCAATGCAATTAGTGTCACAGCTTAAAAAGAASCATAAAGTAAAAATTGAAAAAGGGGACAGCAGCACTTATAAATCTGCCTCTTATGCCCATAAAACAGAGCAAAGCTGAGTGTCCCAGTCTAGCCAAGTAATCCTGCTGGAGGAGATCCTCACAGCATAAAGGTGATTTCTGTCATGAAGCCACAAGTCTGCCCCCCTGGGGACGTGTGCCCAGAGCACCCAGTCTGTAATGTGGTTGTATAAACTTGGAAAACAGCTGTGTTAGCATAGTGCTGGGCATGAGCTATCATGCACAGGCATTTAATTCCAGGTTGTTCTATCTGGCTGTCCCAGGGCATGGGCGAAACAGATGCTTAACTGCCTCCAGCTGCTCATGAACATATCCTGTACACAAATTTCAGTGAAGGAGGGGGGAAAGAAAGAGAACACACCCTTCACAGCAAAATTTGGCTGTAACAAATTTGCTTTGATTATTCAAAATAGCTATCTAGCCAGGTCAGTGTTTGGGCAATCAAAAATTTGCACACCAGGCTAAGACCAGAAGCCTCAAGGGAGGTCCTGTTGCCACAGACCCAAGTCCCAGAAATGTGATGCCACCAGAATGTGCTTTTCATTAAAAACCACGCAGCATTATATGCTGTCTGTTTCTAACATTCTTAGGCAAATCAGCTAATATATTTAAAACATTTCTGTCTTGCCAGTCTTCTAAAAAACTATATCTTGGAATAGACAAGGTTTAATGTTTGATWCAGGTACACTTATTCAGGACTTTCATCTCAGTCTAATTCCCCTAGAAGGAGGACACCTGGCAGAGAAGTCATGACTGTGTGCTCAAAAAGACTGAGAAAAAAAWAAWTTTATTTTCATTTTATTTTCACGTTTTATTTTAYTTTTGACAGCATCTTTTTTTGCAGATAATCCCTCTTCTGTGGTGCTCCCTATCAAATAGAAAAGATGTGTGGCTGGAAGCACTGACCAAACTGAAAAGCAGAGTCTGTGCAGCTTCAAAGTCTGMACATGAAGAAGGGAGGTTGCTGTAGGATAGGACAGGACAGAACAGGATAAGGTAGCRAAGGCAAGGCAAGTCATACTCTGTTCTTTAATGTTAGTTATATTGGATGTCTATTTCCAGCATTATTGTAATATACATTCTACCTCCCATTTGCAGTAAAAACTAAATTGCATAGTTAATTTCCTTCACATGAAATGCATTTCTATTGAAAAAAAGAATTGGCAGGCTCATAGCTATGAATCTGACTTACCTAAGTGGCTGATAATTATGCCTGTAACTTGAGTGGATACAGGACCAGATTCTTATTATCATGTGCTTTYTTATGGACTCACTGCATTTAAATTGTTAAATGTCTGTAAGTGCCATTTATAAAATTGTTCTGAGRGCATTTTGTGATGCTGTGTCACACTATTGCTTATAAATTGGTGCAAAATACTGAAGAGGAATATCAGGAAAYAGTAATAATGTGTACCTAATAAAATCCAGACTCTGCTAGGGAACAGCTTTCTCATTGTGGGACTAGTTTTTCCTCACAAGAAAACTAAAAAACTCCA
Organism: Alauda arvensis; assembly: GCA_902810485.1. Taxonomy (NCBI): domain Eukaryota; kingdom Metazoa; phylum Chordata; class Aves; order Passeriformes; family Alaudidae; genus Alauda; species Alauda arvensis. The sequence continues at coordinate 405,340 of CADDXX010000042.1, forward strand.
GAAAGTGGCCTAACCACAATGCAGTTCTCAAGAAATTCATAACACAGGGAGTTCATATACCTTGGAAGAACACAATGTGTAATTCCACAACCCTCTGCATCCCATCTAGATAATTTAATTCTCTCTCTGATGATCAAGGAATGACATGATAAATCRCTCAGATGGCTGGTTGCCTTATAAAGTAATTTATTTCTGGTGTATTACCTCTAGATACTTGGATGAAAAATATTTCTTACTGAAATTGTATTTTAAGCTGTTCCCCCAACTACTCCATTACATTCCTTTATTCCTTTCCTTTATATCCTGAGGTAATTTGGTTTTTCCTTTATTTTCCATGCAGTTCTGCGTAATTTTTAAGGCCAGCTATGATCTRAAACATGGCAGAGAGGTGGTTCATTTTTTAAAATCAAAATGGAGTATCTAATGCATATAATGTATGTTGTTGACACAACTAGCAACCAATTGCAGTGGAAGCCCATAACTTTGTGTATACGGTTAGACAGAAAGAAGTTCTAAGGTTAAGRGTAACTATGCCAAAACCTGGTACCCATCCATTTCAAAACACATGTCCAGGTGATGCCTCAGTGGAGTGAGGGTTCAGAGCACAGGAAAAGGTCACCCATGGAAATCCATTAGTATATAGCACTGTTGCATGGCCTACTGTTCCCAGATCCAGTGCACTYGCAACACAGGAGCAAGACTTTGATCCACTACCTTATGGTGCCAAGCATGCAGAGGAAACAGAAGTGCTTGTCCTCACCTTTTGTCAGCAGTGCATTGGAGATCAATGAAAGCTGGGTGCTTGCACATAAATATCACACGGAAGGTGAGTCTAGATTGGAAAAAAATGTACAGGTTTTGCATCATATCCCATGTGCTGTGTGGGACATGTGGGTACCATGGAAGAGAGAAGGCAAAATACCACTGTGATATAATTCAACATAAAACCATGAGAAGGTAACTACTTGATGTATGTCAAAAGTTGATTCAGGTATTCCCCATGTTTCAGCAATGCTCAATAAACACCCAATGATATCCTTAAAATTCACAACTCATGGTACTCAGCTTATATTTGGGTTCSATTAAATTTATGGACTATTCACATTTCATTTGCTGCCATCCCCTTGAAAAAGAGTATTAAATGTTAAAAAATCACAGCTACACTCCTGTCATTTGTCTTTTTAATGTGCATGTGTTTGGATGCAGCTTCCTTCCTTCCTTCCTTCCTTCCTTCCTTCCTTCCTTCCTTCCTTCCTTCCTTCCTTCCTTCCTTCCTTCCTTCCTTCCTTCCTTCCTTCCTTC
>CADDXX010000042.1:419918-453420 GCA_902810485.1 Alauda arvensis
GCACCCGCATCCTCGTCCCCATGCGGCGGCGGGCGGCGGGACGCTGCCGCCGCGGGAAGAGCTGCGCGCCCAGGCAGCCCGTCCGGCGGCGCGGAGCCGCCCGCATCACCCGCCCTGCCGCTGGCCCACGGAGCTCCCGCAGCGCCCGGAGCGACGCGCTGGGCTCCCGCCGGGGCTGAGGGCTTGCGGCGTCCCGACTTTCGGCGGGGTCGTAGGGCACCCGGAGCAGAGGAGCGCTCGGAGACAATAGCAGTCAATACAAACCAGCACCCGGCGGTGCCTGCCCGGCTGCCGCGCATCGCTTATGCTTGTTCGGGGGGACCCAGCCGCGGCGGCGGATCCCGCAGGATGACGGGCGATGAGGAGTCCTAAGTCGGCGTCGAGRCGGGCCACCGCAGGCAGGGATGAGCCTCGGCGAACCGGTGCCGGAGGGGAGGCCGGGGTCCAGGTGACCGCCGGCCCCGCGCCGCCGGCCGCCCGCAGCCCCCCGGAGCATCGGGAGCGGCGGGCAGCGCCTGCCGAGAGCGCCTCGCCCGGCCGCAGGTAAGGAGCAGCGCACGGCCACCGCTGCCGGAGCGCGGTCGGGTGCGGGGCGGGTTGGGTTCTGGGGTTCCCCCGCAGGACCGCGCGGGAGCGGGGAGGCCGGTGGGCTGCGCGCTGCCTGGCTGGCAGCCAGGGCGTCCCGCAGCCGGTGCCGCCGTGTGTCGGCGCCCGCCCTCAGCCCGAGCGCTCCCGTCGCCCCGTCCGGCGGGGACATTCTTCCCTAATGGGAAGCATCTGTCCTCCGGTACGGCAGAAAGRAACACGGAGGCGAGGGGGACTACGGCTCCCCCGCAGCCCCCTCCACCACAGCCGCTGCTGGCACACGGCCCGGGCCGCGCAGAGCCGGCCGCCCCCTCCCACCGTCTCCCCGCCAGGCGCCGTGCGGCAGCGCCGCCAGCCAAGGCCCCGCCCGCGCCCCTCCTTCTGAGGGCGGGGCCGCAGCCCATTGGCAGGCACGCTGCGCGGGCGGTGGCGACAGCCAATGGCGATGGGGCGGCCGAGAGCGCCCCCGTGCGGCGGGGCGGTGCGGTGCAGTGGGAGCTGCTCCGGCAGATCCTGGAGCATCCCGGAGGAGCGGCTCCGGCCGGGCACCGGCAGGGTCCGTCTGGCACGGGCCCAGCACGGTAAGTCCCGCCGGCCGGCCTTCCCCAGCCCCTCAGAAGTCACTACAGTCTTCTCCTCACCTCAATGAGCACATCCTGAAAGGTACTTTACACAAGAGGAATCGAAATGGTATGGCTTTTTAGAAGAAAATTTTGTTTAGGAGAATATAAGGAAAATAGCACCTGAAAATTCTTAAACAAATTACAAGCTATTTGTCTYGTAAAGAATGCTAAGCATCTCATTAACTTGACCACGGATATTTGGGAAAAGTCTTCATCCCAACAAGCCTCTCCTTTGAACTGTAATGGTTTGCATATGGTAATCTTAGGGAAAAAATGTGCATCTTGTTGCTTGCAGACTAAGAAAATCTGACTTTTATACTACAAGCAACTAATAATACCTGGTACAAGTGAATGCCTTTTTGTCATCGTCACAGTGTTGTACAAAAGAAGGAATATTAATTTTCTGTTACTAATAGCAGCCTATATTCTTGTATGGCTTTAWTTTGTAAAACTTTCAAATTTTTGTACTGATKGGAATAAGAGGRAGAATGTTTCAAACTCATTTGTCCMKAGTTRKGGKGCTTAATCGGTAATAAAGCATTACATAAATTATTTGATTTTCAGAAATTTCTAGTGCTCAAGGYTGTGTTTTCTTGTCTGTGCTTCTTTAAATGACTCTCCATGGTTTTAGCCATGCAGACTTCAACACACAATTCCAAAAATCTGAATTTGAGTATTGGTAATTTGAGTATTATAAACTTTTCCTCTKAGATCTGTGCTTACACTTTTAAACAAATTGTCTAGTTTTATAATTTCTGGTCAGTCATAACACCTGTTTGGTTTAGATTGCAATGTAAGAGTATATCCAACATCACAGAGCAACCCATGGCAAAGGATGACAGTCTAGATCTATGGCCAACCAACTCTTTCTGTCACTTTCTATCTCAATCATTTCCCTTATCTATTATGACTGAGGTTCACTGAGTCACATTTTATCAAAAGTTAATAGCCTGTCTAAAAATTAGGCAGCTAGGTAWGGTGAGTTTGCTGCTTTGGGACCTAATGAAGCTCAACTGTACTATTTTTAGTTATCTGATGAGGCACATAACTGATATTACTTGTCTAAAAGTGGTTATGGCTTGGTTTGTTTTTTGTTTTTTTTCTTTCACTGACTATAGAGGGAGCCCTGGCAATTTGCTTGAGCTAGACATGTCTCCAAAAGTTTTCTAGTTTTTCTCTGACATGAGTACTATTCTTGGTGTACAGAATAAGCCTATAAAATTTATTACCATACAGAGATAGCATACCTTTTTAGAATAGATATTTAGAAGAAGTGAATAATGGGGGRAAAATTGACACTGAAGTAGAAAATGACATGGAATAAAGAAAATGGCTTTCTAGTTGAACTTGGCCTTGTTGTCTACAGACTTTCTAGACAATGCAGGTCATCACTAGATATATAAAGGGTTTAAAATACATAAAGAGTATATAAAACTTTTTAAAAAATCATAATTTCTTCTCTCTTTTCTTCCTCTCTGCCCGACAACACTGCAGGAGGAGCCGGGCGAGGGGAGGCAACAAGATGGGCGAGTGTGTGGCAGCTGGGGCGCTGTCCGTGGTGCTGGTCCTGGGATTGGGGCTGCCACTGGGTGCCCTGGGCTGCCCCCAGCCCTGCGCCTGCTACCTGCCCACCGAGGTCCACTGCACCTTCCGCTCCCTGGCAGCTGTGCCGGCACGGATCCCAAAACACGTGGAAAGGATCAACTTCGGGTTCGTATGGCAGCTTGGAGCTAACCCTTGTATGCTCTTAGTGCAGGAGCCTGGAGTGCTTCATGCACGTGTGGCAAACCAGGATCTCTGKGTGTACTTCTTAAGTAGAATAGCAGAGATGGGTACTTACCTGTCAGTGCTATATCTCAAACACTACAGCTGCTGGCATGGGGAAATTAGCTTAGCCTTTCTGTTTCAAACAAAAATTACTGTTATTTTCAAACAAATATTTATACCATGGTGTGAGTTCTTTTTTGGCAAATAGGACATTTAGTCATTTAGTCTAAAGTGTAGAAAAAATGGTATTTAATTAAGTCTGTTATGAGGGTGCTACAGAATATGGAATTTTCYATCTGATATAAAAAAGAAAACTCAGTAGGAATAAATTTCTATGATGTAACCCGGTAGTATTTTGGAGAACAATGAGATATAGCATATCTTAAATGAATGCAGTGGAAAGAAATTTGATCTGTTGCCTTTGGRGTTGTGGTTGGTTTTGTTGCAGTTTTTTCAAGCAACTAAGCACTCTATAAGCATGTGTAGGGAATAGATTGCTCAGGCTCCAACTCACTTTCCTCTGCCAGGATATTGCCAACTCACATCTGTCAGATTCTGAGACAAGAAGGCAGGGACTGTTCCTGGGCTTCATGTCACAGAGGTACCACGTTGGGTCATTGTGTGACATGGAACAGTGCAAAAGTCACAGTCCTTTTCTGCTTGGTGTCAGGGCTGCCCCACTACCCTGACAACCTCAAGGCCTATAAGCTGCAACTGATCATGCAATGACTGGCAGTAGTGACCTTGGTTTGGTTTTTTTTTTAGCTTCTCTATAGTTAAAATGTTTATCCACCTAAAGCCTAACTAAAGTTTCAAAATGCCCCTGTGCTCAGTAAAGCTGTATTAAAGAAATACATACTCCAATCCCTAAATTGCTTTTGAAAATGGAATGTAGGCTTCTAAGTTACTAAGGTGTTTGGGCTGGTTTTTTAGTAAAATACGTTATTTGATATACTGTTAGCAAAAAAGAAATTTCCTCTCTTTGTATTTCATCACTGCAAATAACATTTTCTGAGTTGTATCCTTTCCCAGGAAGAAACAGTCTTAACTGTCTGTTGTTGCACTTCCACTTTGAAAGATTGCTATATCATATTGCTATTTTAAGTGCTATGCAGTTAGAAGGTGAAGATTATTTTTCTAACTGGAAATTATTTAGGAGCAATTTTTATTTTGACAAGTGTGTATTTTTTTTCCAAAGGACTGATTTTGAAATAATGTATTTTAATACAATGTCTGCTATAAGCTTAGTGGATCTGCAGAAGAACTAAAAGTATTAATASAGTGTTATAATTTTTTTAGCAAATAAGGAATCTTTAGATATATAACATGGTGAAGATACAAAAGTATTTTCTCCATATTCAAAGTATTTTAATTTCATGCTGTGTCTTCCCTTGCTTTCTAGAAAATACCAATAAATTGGAAAAAATCTCTAAAACTCTATGCTTAGTTTTAAGACTTCATGCTTTGATTAGATAATGAATTTAATTTTCTGTATATATATGAAAAATGCAGATGGAGAGCTAGGCCACCAAATGTAACTCTTCCAAATTGGTAAGTAAAGCCCAATTTGCTTGTCCAAAGCAAAACTGATTTATTTTCAAAAAGTAGATTTTTCTGTATTCCTTACCTAAGAGGAGTTTCGAGGCTCAAATGATGTAATTGGAAGGTCAGTTCCTAGGTCTTATGTATTTAGTTCATGTAGCCAATTACATTAAGTAACAGTAAGTGAAACAGGATGTGACTTCCTGTTTTTTGTGCTGTTTGGGAGATAACCCATTTTTAATGTTTACTCTCCAAATCTCTATTTATTATTGTTTAATGCTGCTTTGGCAACACTGCAGCCTGTCTGGTTTGCCAGACTCCATAGCATCACAGTTTGGCCACAGGCCATTAACTTATTTCCATTCTATAAACTGAGCGGCATGGAAAAACATACTGACAACTATTAGAACTTACACGCCTATTTATTACTTTTACTCCTAATTTATGGCTAAACTGCCACAAAGTGAGTTAAAAAAATCTTAATGTAAACATGAGCTAAATATSCTTGGGCCTTGTGTCTTTCTGTAACTTCTGGCCTTTTGACAATGCATTAAGGTTCCTCCAATTTTTCATGAAAGTTAGGTTATCCTAATTTTACACTTGCAGTCCGTGACAGTCAGTGTATAAATTGTAATTGCATATGCGATTTTATTCCTCAGGTTCAACAGTATACAGTCTATATATGAAAACTCCTTTGCAGGACTTACAAAATTGGAATTGCTCATGATACAYGGAAATGACATTCAGAATATTCCTAATGGTGCTTTGAAAGACCTTGTGTCTCTACAGGTAATGCTTAGTTTTTCCTAAATTACTAAAATAACTTCCATAAATAACAGAAAACAAAAATAACTGTTCTTTATAGTGCCTTTTTAGGATTAATATATCATTTTCCCCCAAAATACATWGGATATCTATTAACTATGCCTATGTCTAACTTGATAATGCCAACTAACACTCAGTTTTATTCTACCTCTGACCAGCATATAATTTTTCAGTGGTGCAAAATATTTGAATGTGGGAGGAAAAAATTTGCTTGATTGCTATTCTATTTGGATGTAGACTTAAAAAAAAAAAACCAACAAAAAACTCTGGGGTTTGTTTTGTTTTGTTTTTTGTTTAGGTTTTCAAAATAAGTTACAACAAATTGAAAGCCATAACTGGCCAAACTCTCCAAGGACTTTCAAGCTTAATGAGACTTCACATGGACCACAACAGAATTGAGTTTATTCATCCAAATGCTTTTAATGGTTTAACCTCTCTAAGACTTGTCCACCTAGAAGGAAATTTGCTCCAGCAGCTTCACCCCAACACCTTTTCAACATTTATGGTCCTTGATTATTTCAAATTGTCAACAGTTAGACATCTCTACCTATCTGAAAATGCTCTTAGGACCTTGCCTGCAGGGATGTTTCAAGGCATGCCAATGCTGGAAAATCTTTACCTTCATGGAAATCCATGGGCCTGTGACTGCAATTTGAAGTGGCTCCTTGAATGGAATGAAGTTTCTGGAGGTAGGAGCATAAGCTACCAGTGTTTATTGAACTCATAATGCTGAAATTTTTTTCTTGTTCTGTGTGTTGATGGGTTTGTCATTTCCTGAATATTATTACCAAAATGTTTCTGTGTGCAGTATGAAATTCTGTTACTGTTCAATAAATGTGTGTATTTAAAAAACCGTAAAAAGAAAGCAATTTTGTTTAATTAGATAAATATATGTATTTAACATCAAAGAAATTAGCCATTACATTTGGGATGATGGAAGTGGTAGTGAAGTTTATAACTGGARAGGGGTTATAACCTTTTACTGCATTTGCTTGCACAGCAGTACACCTTTGGCTAAAGGCTGCCAATAGTCCTCAACCAACAAAGCTACTGACTGTATGTTCTCATRGAAGGTGGTAACGTTGGATTTGAACTTCTTTGTCTAAGGAAGGAAGGAAATTAGGTTATCAAATTCCTTGTTAAGCCCTCTAACTTTGAATCTATTAACATTAAGTATGCATTTTTCATGTCCATCCATGTTTGTTCATTGACCACAACTTCCTTTTATGACAGAAYAAATCTATTTTAAGTATTTTCAAGTACTTGCAATGTATTTATTTTCAATCATGTAATTTTTTTCATAAAATAAGTTGTCTGTCTTAATTCAAGATTAGAGATGAGAAAAATATCACAATGCCTGGGCTGGAATGCTTCTGATTGTGTGCAGAATCAAAAAAGAGAGTTTTATAATGCCTCAGGAATACAGTAAATGAAGGGAGGTTTGAGTGTCAGTTTACAGTTTGGGCATCTCAGTTCAGCAGAGGAACTGGTGTCACACCAAGCTACTGCTAAAATATTAAGAGAAATTGGCATTTAATTGTAACTGAAGATGTCTCAAATGAGTCATGGAGTCACAAGGTTTATATAATGRTTTTGGAGCACATATGGTGAATGAATGGTGGGTCTCATAATCCTAGAATACATATGCAATTTAGCACGTGACTGTAGGATGGTGCTTTTTAAGAATGTGTGATGCTTGAATGAGTAATATGAATCTTCCAGACTAAACAGATACTTGAGTCTAACTGAAATACTGTATTTCACTAGCTTATATTTTAATATTCTTATGTCCTGTTCTTGATCTAAATKGTGTGTGTATGTGTAATGGATGTATTTAAGTTTTACTGCAAGTTATGATAATGAGATATTRGCTGAACATTCCTTCCTTAGTGTAGTGTTTGGCTTGCTAGCATTTTTATTCAGTTAGGTTATCTCTTTACATTAAAACAGTAGTGATTTTTGGAGAGAGGAATAATTTATCCATCCCTTTTTCATGTATGACAGATTTTGTATCTGTGTATGGTTATAACATTAACTTCTTTGGAAATTCTGTCCAGAAAGTGTTATTAAATTTCTTCAGACCAGTGTAGCCATTGCCAAGTTGATTGTGGGCCAGTTTTTCCTTATCTTTGAAACATCCTGTTKGAATCTGCAAGTGATAAACTGCAGATATATTTTTATATATATGTTTTCCATTTGTAACACCTTTTCAAGAAAATTGATTTTTCAGGCTAGCAAAGCATATATTTTCAATGTAAATGATGGTATGAAAATTTGCTTTGCATTTCCCTTTCTCCTGGCATTTTGCCTTATAACCCATTAATTCCCATTGTTCATTCATTCAAAGATCCCTCATTCATCAGGATGATACTTACTCCTAGAATAACTGTAATACATTTTATTTACTATATGCTTCCACACTAAATACCTAAGGTAACATTTGGCATTTCAGTGAGCAGAACAATGTAATAAACATTATTGTTACTTTGCAGACAACAGTCTGCATTGACAGAAGAGAGGAGTCAAGACTCTTATTTCCTGGTCTAACTTTTCCTATCTGTTTTTGCTTTTTTTGTATCATTATAAAGTTTGGAGTTGTTTCAGAGGTCAGGGAAGAAGTGGCACTTTTTTTTTATTTTTTCCCTGCTGCTAAATAGCTTGTAAGTGCAAGAACTAGTCAACCCATTTTGGCAGCTACAGTAAAATGTTTTGTGTACTGCCCGTACTGTTCTTAGAGGAAATAGAGGGAAAAAAAAAGCTTTCTAGATTATTTAATGAGGAAGTCCAGTGTTTCTCTGGTAAATACTGTATTTTTTGAAAGCTGAAAGTCGCACTCCTCTCCACATTAGATCCACAAGTTAGGCTGTCACTGTACAAATGCAGGCTTTTTGACATAGATTGTTTGTTACCRATTTRAATGTTGCCCTGCACACTTCAGTTTCTAGRCATTTAATTCAGAGGAAGTGAATCTATATTTCAGAAAGATGAAGTGTTCAATCTCTCATTAAAGTTAGAAGAAAACATGGTMAGATTGAGAATTACATTCTGCTSTAAAAGAGGTGCCATTCTAAGTCTTGCCTAATGTGTCATGTGACATAATGCAATCCTCATGAAGTTTATTTCATATTTCTGAGAGTTGTGTAACTCTAGAACAGAGCTTTTCAGCTTATTTATATTTTTTCTTTCTTTTTTTTTTTTTGCAGGTGTTTTAAAATGCAAAAAGGACAAAGCCTATGAAGGGGGACAGCTGTGCGCTAAGTGCAGCAGCCCAAAACAACTGCAGAAAGAAGACATTCAAAACTTGAAAGATATTTCCTGTAGGAAGCCTGTCATTCAGTCTTCACTGAGGCAAAATAGCAGTACTCAAGATGAGGAAGACGATGACATTTACGAACTCCCTCTGGAAGAACTTCAGTCCTCGCCATGGAACATTGCTCTAAATATGACTGATGAGCATGGCAATATAGTCCACCTGAACTGTGAAATCAAAAAACCAACAGGCTCTACCAAAATTCAGTGGAATCAAATCCAGACTCAGGAGATAGATATAAATGCCACAATTGCACTGGATTTTGAATGTCCAATGAATCGAGAAAACTATGAAAAACTATGGAAGCTTATAGCTTACTACAGTGAAGTACCTGTCAAACTAGAGAGGGAACTTATGCTCAGAAAAGAACCTAAAATAAGCTATCAGTACAGGCAAGGCTCAGATTATGATGCTCTTTACTACACAGGTGTAAAAGCTCGAATACTGGCTGAGCCTTCCTGGGTCATGCAGCCTCTTATAAATATCCAATTAAACAGGCGCCAGAGTACAGGGAAAAAAGTGGTGCTATCTTTTTCTACTATGTTTTCTCAGACAATTCATACCAAAACCACCMGGCAGCAGAGAAACTGGGTAATGATAGAGCAAAATCAGAGCACAAGGACAGCACAGAGTGTGGTGGAAGGGTCAGAGTGTCAGCTGAGCTGCAGTGTGAAAGCTTCTGAGAGCCCCTCCATTGAGTGGCTTTTTCCAGATGGAACTAAACTGCAGGCACCTTTTAATGAGAAAGACAGTAGGTTTTCCATTCTCRGTAGTGGCCAACTAATAATCAAAGCAGTGAGTTACACTGATGGAGGTGTGTACCACTGTGTTGCCCAGGTGACAGATGACGTAGATGTAATGGCTTACAGACTTGTTGTGCAGCCTGCAGCTATTCAGGTAGCTGATTCAGATGTAGTGAGAGTTGAAAAAAATGTTGGAGATCCAATAGCTTTGCCATGCAATGCAGTTGCCATCCCAGACCCGCAGTTGAGCTGGATTCTTCCAAACAGTCAGGTACTCAATGATTTATCAAACTCTTCAAAAGGCTATATGCTGCCCAATGGTACTTTGCTTATCCCGAGGAGYCATGTCACTGATAGTGGCCATTACAGATGTGTGGCAGTCAATCAGCAGGGATCAGATCAGTTTGTTGTAAGGGTCACAGTAAATAAAATGGTGTCTGACAGGTCATTTAAACGAATAAAACTAAAGAAGCGCCCAGGCTCAAAAGGTTTGTCAAGAACAAGAGGGCAGGTCATAGATGATGAAGAGGGATCAGGGACAGGAGGGATGGAGGAGTTCCCAAGAAGAAAGAACCACCTAAAGGAGTGGGAAATACCTTTTAAACAAAAAAGTGACCAAGTGCCAGAGGCTCAAATTAAAAAGGGGAAGAAGGGYAGAAGGAAAATGAAAATCTGGAAAACTACTGATGAAACCCAAGACAGCAATGTTGCAGAAGGCCGGAGAGTATTTGAATCTCGAAGGAGAATCAATGTGGCAAGCAAACAGATTAATCCACAGCATTGGGCTGACATTTTGGCGAAGGTCCGTGGGAAGAACCTTCCTAGAAYAACAACAGCTCCAACCATCTCTGTAACAACTTCACTGCCATCARTCATGCAGGAAACTACTCCCACCCCTTATCCCATAGCCAGCCCTCCCCCTTCAGAGACAGGAGCTGATGTGGTGGATTCCTCTGCTGATGCGTCACCTGTGGGTGAAGATGAGCAATTCTCAGTCACTGTTTCACAGAACATGGAAGTGTTTTCAGYCCAGTCTGTATTAATAAGGTCAGAAACTGAACCATTCTCCAACCACAGGGCTTTAGAAACACCTGCAAGTATAGACACTGTAGAAATTGCTTTATCAGGTCCATATTTGACTCCTGTCTCTGCAACTCTGCAACCGCAAGGGGAGCAGCATCTTCATGTCAGGACGGATGATTCAGTTGCCTTTGCTGAAGAACCTGTAGCCAAACAAACTGTGACAAACTTTMCTAATGTTCAGAGCAATTTATTCACAGTGGAAAATGTAGATAAAACTGTGTCTTCTATATCTGAAGAAAATTCTGCTTTTGCTGAGCTRCCACTTGATGCTACTCTCCTTGCTGAGTCTCAGACTACAGATCTTCATAGCACCTTGGAGACAAGCTTGAGGCTAAATGAAGTGGGCCCAATTAGAGTTGACACCATAACTTTGGCACCTTCTCAGTCTGAWGAGATCATCCCAACAGATTCTGTAGGCTCTACTACTGTTCCTTCATCTACTTTTCCATTTATTAGAGAAAAGAGCAGTGATGCAAGATACAAGCGCAAAAAAATATCCACTAGTCCTGMAAAAATGGCAGACTTAAGTAACAGTTTTCCAGCTGTCACACCCATCAGGGTTCAGAGCAAAGAAGAACCTGAAACTCAGAGGAATACAGTTACTCAAGAAAACACATCCAGCAGTTATGCAGACAATTCTCAGACAGAGGAACATAGAAACCTGGCTATTCCAAAMCAAGGTCCCATATTCATTTTACATAGTGCTTATGCTCCTCATAAAACAGCAGAGGGGTTAGAAACGGCTTCTTCCATCAGTAGATTGACCACTGTGGCCACCACGACAACTCCATATAGAAAGACCATGCCTTCACTTATTGCTCAGCATGGTAGAAAAAGGCCTTATGGGAGAAGGAGAAGGCCAAACAGAATCCGACAAAGACCAAAGCCTTTGCCCCGTGTTGTTTTAACCACAGAGCCAACACCTATAATTCCAAGGACATCTGAAATTGGAGCTGTCACCAAAACTTCTTCTGCAACTCTTGAAAGTCCTGATCTTAAAAACATCAAAATACAGGCTAGGAAAGAGGAGCATATGGAATCAACTCCTTCCATAATTCCTGATTCAGGTGTCACAGAGAAAATGACAATCAGAGACATGATCACAACTTTCTCTTTTAGGCCTACTACTTCTCCACCTGAAACTAAACTTGTGACACACCCTACTAGCCCCAAAACCTTGGAACTTCCAGTGACTGCACCCATCACAATTTTATCATCATATGCTATACATAATATGCTTCCCACAAAAGAGTCTAATGCACCTCTGAAACCARAGCAAAATGAAGTGCCAGCATACCCCTCATTAGACAATGTCTATGCAGAGAAGGACACAAAAGCAGATTCTAAAACTGTGGATCATAAGGGAGAACAATCAAGGACAACAACTTCTGCATATAGGAATAGCTCAATACTATCAGCAAAACCAAAATCTCAAGAAGAGCCTAATCTATTTGACTTAGAAGTTGTGGTTAATGAAACAACTATAGGAACATTCCAGCTGGCATATCCCACTGTGAGTGACTTAGGTATTCCTGTTGGCAACATTGAAGTTTTTAAGGACCTCTCAGTTTCAAAGGAGGCATGGAAGCCCACAGTACCTATAGAAACACCAGCAAAAGCTGAGCCACCTCAGCAATATGAGATAGTTACTTTATCCTCCCCTTTCAGCACTACAGAAACTCAGACTTTTCCAGTTAGAGAGACAAAGAAATCTGTCACTTCCCAGGCTGGGACAGAGCCATCTTCCTTGGATAGAAAGGAATCTATGTTACATGTGTTTCATCCTTCGCAGACAACTGAAAAGCCTCGTACTACATCCGCTGCTTTTATTCCATTTATAAAACTTGTCACTCTTCCTCCTTCCATTTCAAGCACTTCACATCCTTCTCTTCATTATACCACCAAGGAGAGTAATGCCTTCAATCAAGAAAGGGTCCCAGAAGCAAAACAAGTTGGAGCAGGTGGTGACAAAATAGCGATGACCRCAAAACAGAATGTTCGCCCTACTCCTTCCTCAAACCAAAACAGGATTAGCATAGTGTCAAAAGAGAAGCAATTCAAAGAGTTGTATAGTAGCAAGTCRAACAACAGTTTACTGCTAAATCCAAATCTTCCTCATCCACCTGCTGGAATGATACCAAGCATCAATGAAAGACTACCTRTTGTGCCTCCAAAACACATTCCAGTAAGAGGCACAGTGAAGCTTCCTGTAACACAGGGCCCACTTCGCTATTTTATAACAGAGCAGCCTCTTCACTACACAAACAAACCAGAGATAACAGCATATGCAGCACATACCATCCAGGACAGAAAAWCTTCTGCTTCCCAGAAAGAGACAACTACTCCAACACAAGCCTCTTCATTTCACAAAATAAATCCATTAAATGAAAGCAAGTTCAGTAATCAGGGTCAGAACAGATACAATATTAATTCAAGATTTTTTGGAAATAACCATGTTCCAGATAACAGAGGCACAGCAGGCAGACTGCCAAGTCAAGCAATCCCTTATTACCCCAGTTCCAGAATACCATTCCTTTTCAACAGAACAAGGATATTCCCTCACTTAAATATGCATCCTAAACCAGATATTCCTAGCCAACTAGTGCCAAAAGACACAAATGAGAAGAAGGTTGCTCAGGTCTTACCTACTGGGATTACAGTGCAGAAAGCTACAGCTATTCCAGTGCCTCCGATGCCACATGCCACAACGACTGCATCACCACCAGTGCTTTTAAAGAACACCCCTCCAGCCTTTCTCTCTCAGCACACAAAACCACAAATAACTACTACAGTTCATCCTCTTAAAAGTGTCCATCATCATCAAAAATTTCCATCTGTACCTTACATGGGAGGCATTAGGCCACACAATTCAACTAATTTTAGGGTACACGGAGAAAGACCTAAAATTATCGCAAAAGCATCTCAGAGCATATCCATCCTTGCTGAAATGGATGCTTTTATCCCTTGTGAAGCAGTTGGGGARCCCAAGCCTTTTATTACTTGGACAAAAGTCTCTACAGGTAAGACATAGAAAAACGTGTTCTTCCACATGGTTTGCAGGGGTATTGCASAGAAATGCAACATGATCACAGGAGTAGTTCAAAATACTGAAAAATATTTCTTGTCACTTAATAAKCATTGTAGAGAAAATGATTAATTGCAACTAATCATTACAAGCAATAATAGATTTGCAGTGTTTCTTGTAGTAAAAGAAAATCTCATTTAATGAGTTTGTTTTTGAAGAGTAATTTTTGGCTGTGAAAAGCAGCCAACTCTGCTTATTCATAGCAGTTAGAATTTATTATGGCAATGCTTGTGATGTGTGTGTCATCTCCACATGGRAAAGTTACATAAAGATTTAAGAGGGATCCTGAAATATAAGGCCTTCAAAAATTTCCACACTGTTCACTTTTGCAAGCTAATGGTAAGTTCTGCAATAGAAACAAAGACTAATCTGAGCTATGGAGAGTGTCAGAAGATGTCATGTGGGCCCTCTGAAGTTGTAATTGGTGTTGACTAAACCTAAAATCTCACTTAAAACTTCTTTAGGCAATAATGTACATTTTAAACCCTTGGACTTTCTTTCYTTCCTCTCACCTTCACAGGAGCTCTAATGACAGCCAACAGCAAATTACAAAGGTTTGAAGTCTGGAAAAATGGTACTCTTCTAATCCGAAATGCTCAGCTTCAGGATCGTGGGCAGTATTTATGCACAGCTCAGAACCTGCATGGTGTAGATAAAATGATTGTTGTGCTCACAGTTGTAGCCCACCAGCCCAAAATGTTACTTTCCCGCTATCGAGATGTCACAGTCTACTTTGGAGAGACCATAGCAATGGAATGTCAAGCTAGTGGGACTCCAAGCCCAGTAATTTCATGGATTTTTCCAGATAGGAAGATTTTGCAGACAGTCACAACCAGAGAAAGTAGGATAATGCTTCATGAAAATCGAACCTTGTCTATCAAGCAAGCAACTTTTTCAGACCGAGGAGTTTACAAATGTGTAGCAAGCAATGCTGCAGGAGCTGACAGCATTGCAGTGAGGCTGCACATTGCAGCCTTACCCCCCATCATCCAGCAGGACAAGCAAGAGAACATCTCCTTGCCCCTTGGTAGCAGTATTAACATCCACTGCAGTGCCAAAGCAGCACCTTCTCCCAACATCCGCTGGGTGGTCTTTGATGGCACACAAATCCGCCCTTCCCAGTTTGTCAATGGGAAYTTATTTGTTTTTCCCAATGGGACTCTCTACATTCGCAACGTCTCCCCCAAGGACAGTGGGACCTATGAGTGCATTGCTGCTAACATGGTGGGAGCTGCCAGGAGAACAGTACAACTCCATGTGAAGAAGCAYGCATCTAATGCTAAGATCACTGGGAGCTCCCCTCAGAGGACAGATGTAACATATGGTGGCATCCTGCATTTGGACTGTAGTGCTTCTGGTGACCCTTGGCCTCGGATATTATGGAGGTTGCCTTCCAAAAGGATGATTGATTCCCTTCACAGGTAAATTACTATTTGGGGTGTCACAGGTAAATTGCAGTTTAGATGAACTTAGAGGAAAGCCCACTCATGTATTTACAAGTTTCATTCCTGACTTCTGCAGGTTTTGAATGATCCACCCARTCTTTAAGAAGGAATTTGAAATTATATCAAAAAATAGTCAAGTTATATCTTAGCATAATTTTCTTGAAAGCAGTATTACTCTTGAAAATTAGCTTCAAGTTTTTAGGATAAGCTGCCACTGTTTGTCTTTTACAGCCACTTGTAAACATAGTAAAAAGTGCAGATATATAGCTTTGTACTGTTTGTTCCAATTTGCTTAGTCTGAATAATATTGCGGAGGTGCCTGCTTTTCCCCAGGAGAAAAGGGATCATTGAATTTTATCTCTAAGGCAAATCATTACACTCAGTAAATACAGGGCAAATAAATAATTACTTAAACAAGCACAATCATTTTAATGTCATGTATAAATGAATGTTACCACATGATAAGGTCTGTGCAAACCTGGTTGCATATAAATGCCTAAAACAATACATTCTCCAATGTTTGCAATTTCAARTAAAATATCGCTTCTACAAATCTACAATAACTGTCCTGACACTTGGCTGMAAACAAATTTCTGTGCAATAAATTATTCATAGCTCACCTTTGAGCACTATAAACAGGTGAGAAATGCATGGTTACTAAAATGCATAATTGGGCACAACCTTCTTACAGCTAAATGTAGTCATAATTTTTTATATTGACAAAAATATATTAAGGTAACCTGTTGATAGCACAAAATCCAGGTTGCATTTTTATGCCTTATAGCAAAAAAATACTGTGTTTCTTTTTAATTTTCCTTCATGATCCTTATGTGGGCTGCTTTTCAAATACTGGAAGTCTTTTGGGAGAAAACTATGGCTACTGAGGAAGTTGGTTTTGACCACAGTACACCAGTTCCATAGTGAAGTGGAAAGGACTAATAGCTTTTTTTGCATACTGGAAACCTTTTATTCCTTATTTCAAAGCATAGCAATATTTTGCTTCTTTTTGACTCTTCTAAACGTTTAATATCTATACCCAAGGCCATAGGAAGTTCCTCATCTTTATTTGCTTTTAGCTGAAGACCTAGGTACCAAACTCCRTTATAGTCCATATAGCCTCTTGTGGATTATATCATCCAGAGATCTCATATTTCAATGTTATAGAATAATGTACCTGTAGTCAGAAGAGTCAAAACCACCATAATTTGGTATTTAGTGGATGTTTAATGGTCAAAAACAGCACTAAAGTCATTAAACACAACAGAATTACTTGGTTAAAAGTGAGTAGAAATACATTTTTCCATTTGCTTTTCCTGGAAATTTCTGACCATCTAATCATTTAACAACAGCTATTTTCCTCTCATATTCTTTTTTTTTTTAAATACTGTTGAATTGTTACTCCCCCCTATAGATTTCTCTCAGTRTCTAATAGCCAAGGTGTGATTTTGTAGCTCATGTTAGGTTCTTTTTTGTTTCCTTGCAGCACTTTGGAGACTAGAATCAAAGTATTCAGCAATGGGACTTTGGTTGTTCATTCAGTTACAGACAAAGATGCAGGAGACTATTTGTGTGTGGCCCGCAATAAGATAGGGGATGACTACGTGGTCCTCAAAGTGAATGTGATGATGAAACCAGCAAAAATAGAACATAAGAATGAGAATAACCACAAGGTCAAGTACGGAGGGGACCTGAAAGTTGACTGTGTAGCCACAGGTCTGCCAAACCCAGAGATCTCCTGGGGCCTTCCAGATGGCAGCATGATCAATACAGTCATGCAGTCGGATGACAGCGGCAGCCGGACGAAGCGATACGTGGTCTTTGATAACGGAACCCTGTACTTCAATGATGTTGGACTGAGAGAGGAAGGGGACTATACTTGCTATGCTGAAAACCAGATTGGGAAGGATGAAATGAAAGTGCGGGTCAAAGTGGTGGCAGAGCCTGCAACCATCAGGAACAAAACATACATCACTGTTAATGTACCGTATGGAGATGTTGTCACAGTAGCATGTGAAGCCAAAGGAGAACCCACTCCCAAAGTCACCTGGCTTTCCCCAACCAACAGGCCTATTCCTGCCCTCTCTGACAAATACCAGATATATAGAGATGGCACCCTCCTCATCCACAAGGCCCAAAGGTCTGACAGTGGTAACTATACCTGTGTAGCAAGGAATAGTGCTGGAGAAGATCGGAAGATCGTTTGGATCCATGTTGACGTTCAGCCTCCCAGAATCAATGGTCATCTCAGTGCAATAACATCTGTGAGGGAGACAGCCATCAGAGACAGTCGAAAGCTTATTGATTGCAAGGCTGAGGGCATCCCTGCTCCACGTGTCTTATGGGCTTTTCCAGAAGGAGTAATCTTACCAGCTCCCTACTATGGGAACAGGATCACTGTGCATCGCAATGGCACGCTGGACATCAGAGGGGTCAGGCAGACAGACGCCGTGCAGCTCGTGTGTATCGGGCGGAACGAAGGCGGGGAAGCAAGACTGCTTGTGCAGCTSCTCGTCACTGACCAGCTGGAGAAGCCCTCCTTCAGGGACCCTGTCAATGAAAGGATCACTGCCATTGCRGGGCACAGCATCAACCTGAACTGCTCAGTCCAGGGGAACCCCAAACCCAGCACAAGCTGGATCCTTCCCAATGGCTCTGAAGTGCTGAGTGGCAGTCGCCTGCACAGATTTTACCATAAGAGGGATGGGATCTTACACATCAGCAGCTTGTCTGCTGGGGATGCTGGGACTTACCGCTGTACAGCCAGAAACCCAGGAGGTTATGTGGAACGAGTAGTCTTCCTGAAGGTGGGACTCAGGCCAGAAATTAGCAACCAGTACAACAACCTGGTGAGCATCATCAATGGAGAAACTCTGCARCTTCATTGCATCACCCAGGCAAACCACCGGGCGCAGATCTCCTGGACACTGCCCAATGGTATGGTTATGGATGCCCCCCAGGCCGTCGGTCGCTTTTCCCTGATGGAGAATGGCTCTTTGACAGTGCGTGAAGCTTCTGTATTTGACAGGGGCACTTACCTGTGCAAAGTGTCCACAGAGTATGGCACTTCTGTTATGACTGTGCCTGTCATTGTGATCGCATATCCTCCTCGGATCACCAGTGAGCCAGCACCTGTCATTTATGCCAGACTTGGAAATTCAGTTAAACTGAACTGCATGGCCATTGGGATTCCTAAAGCAGAAATAACATGGGAACTTCCAGATAAATCACATCTGACAACAGGAGCTCAGTCCCGTCTGTATGGAAACAAATTCCTCCATCCTCAGGGGTCATTAGTCATCCAGCAGTCCACTCAAAGGGATGCRGGCTTCTATAAATGCACTGCTAAAAATATACTAGGCAGCGATTCCAAAACAACCTATATACACATATTCTAACATTAAAACAAGTGCCTTGGACTGGATACTGGTGTTCAAGTCACTGCCAAAAGAGTGCAATGAGGAAAGTACTGCTTGCAACAATGGCTAAGGAGAGAAAAAAAAGGAATCAATCTGCATTTCTTTTGTACTCAATATGGCAGTAAGTCTGGAACTGAGAAGACTAACCTTGTAAAAGGTCTTCAAATTGTTAAGACAGTGTGATGTGGTTTTTCATGCTGTCCAATAGCATCTGAGACCTAAAGTACTCTATTGTCAATAGTCCAAAGYTATTTCTTGTTCTAACAAGCACCTTAAAAGTACCAAAGAAGTATTAACTGATAATAAGTGACCTGCAGTGATAGAAGTACTTTAGTAAAACATAATTTTCTTAATACCCTGCAGTGCCTTTACATAATCTAGGCTTATAGAATATGATTATTAACCTTTTTGTTCATGCTTCTATCAGCTCTTC
This sequence comes from Alauda arvensis, assembly GCA_902810485.1. Taxonomy (NCBI): domain Eukaryota; kingdom Metazoa; phylum Chordata; class Aves; order Passeriformes; family Alaudidae; genus Alauda; species Alauda arvensis. Next base: position 438,776 of record CADDXX010000042.1, read on the forward strand.
AAAATCAATGACTAAATTAGCAAATAAGACTAATCTATTTTAATAAAAATACATGCAAAGATTAGCTACCTTAACATACAAACATACATTTGCCAGCTACTAAGGACGCTAAGGTCAATTAATTCATTATATATTTTATATGTATTTTTTAATCTGACTATGAGACTAGAAAGAGTAACAATTAACTTGGTCTCATTTTATAAATTATTGGTCTTTACAAGACTCTGATACATTACAGTGTTTTATAATATTAAGGTCAATATATTGTACATTTTATAATAAAAAAATATTTTCCAAAGAATGTATTCATTGGTTTTCTTTCTTTTTTTTTTAGAAAATAAGGAACTCAAAACAGTGGGAGTATGGAGTTAGGTGAAAAAACCCAAAGCAATTTAGTGTCATATGTACTTGTATTTGAACCAATTTCTATTTGATTCATTTATAGATGTTCTAGGGAAGACAAATTAATATGATTRTTTATAGTTTTAAAAGTGATTTATTAATAGAATTTTATGTATATTTCMGCATGTATTTACAATGTCAATACTTTTTCTGCAGTCAAGGATTGTTTACTGGATAATGTACATAATTTTATTAAGATTTATCTCTTGTGCTACAGAAATATTTGCTACAAGGTGCTGAATATGCCCATGTTTCAACACTAACAATCAGAATTTTGCAAATGTTAACTTATCCTTAAACGTATGGATTCTCTCAGATATTCCTGAATTCYTAAAGTTCTGCTTGTTCATAAAACTTATGCTCATGTTTCAGAATATGGGTAGAATAAAAGCTTTGTTTTTATTTTCTCTGTTGATCAAAACATATCAGTAATGTAAAGTGTTTTGCTGATATTTGCATTTTGCAAAAGCTGAAAGCAAAGATTTCCTCACCCCACAAAATAGTTTAGAAAATAGTAAGCTGTTGCAAAATGTATACTTATCATAATGGTAAACTGAATGGAGCTACTTAAAGTAAAAGGTATTTGATTAGAACAAGAATATAGAATTAAATGAGAAAGGCATTGCTGCCGATACAAGGGTTACAATTTATATTATAGAATATCTTATAAAACTTATTTTTCAAAAATTCAGTGCAGGGTAAAAATCTGTAGTTTGTACACAACTTTAATAAAGTTGTGGATATGTTGCCTAATTAAATAGCACTTAATTATGTCTTAGTGTTTTTTTTTAAGGTTTAAACCCTTGGGCCCTAAATCACCCAGCAGTTCTCAAGAGGAAGCATGTCCTTAAATACTTGGCAGGGATGTAGCTGCTTGTCAGAGGAGTTAATGAAGAAAAAAAAGAGACATTTAAGATTTTTAACTAGATTGCCCATGTGGTACTTTCTAATCTAACTTTCTAATACCAGATACATCTTTAGGTCTTTTAATTTTATAGTAGTTTTCCAATTTGGAAAAGGTCATGCAATATTTAATAACACTAATACATCTTGTAAAAGAGTCTGAAGTCAGTATTTGGCATTGTTGTAGGAGTCAAGCACTTTTAATCATTTGTCCAGCCTTTACTTAACAGTTATGTGAATTTAGAGATAYTCTTGGGTGCTGAATTACTTCTGTATATTTCTATTAAGTAGATTTCTTTTTATGTTAAGGGAAGAAAATAGAATCCAAACCCAAATTCAAACATCCTGATCGTTTAGGATCAAGAAAAGCATCTGATCATGTTTTATTCCTCAGTCCAGAATTTTCACAGCTGCCAGTGGRAGTTTTGGAGGCTAAGAAATGAAAGATTAGGCTCTAGACATTTTCTTAAGTCAAAACTTGAATGCTTGCAAAATTCCTTCAAAAGTGGACTTTACATTTTTAATGTGTTATAGCTTCCATTATGTTTGCCTTTACCCTTTTTATGAAAATATATTCCCAAATAGAGACATATATAATATAATTTTTTTTCAAAATAAATGTAACTACAATTTTAAAACATCAAATGAATGCTTTTTACACTCAACAGTGTTTGGCCATATGTCATGTCTGTCATACTGTTTCTCTGCTGATATGCCAGTTGTCCAGGATATCTATCTTGAGCCCCTTTTCTAGAAATAAAAATGTYCACAGGGAAACTAAGTCTATTCTAGGATTTACATTCTTGGGCCTGAATCTACATGTCACTTCATGTGCTGAATCATCCAAATGAAGCCAGTTGTAGGACACTGAATTTAAATCATAATTTCTTCCTTTATTTCCAGGTATTTCCTGCAAGTTGTGTTAAATAAATCAATGACAAATTCACATTTCTTCAGGGATGGAACACTTCATTCTTTTTTTTTCCTTCAAAAGTCTTCATTCATTTTTCAGACCAAGCAGGACCCATGCATTCAAAGGCAATGTAGTTTGTTCTTTTCTGATTTGGGGAATGCTGGGAAATTAGGTGCTTGCTCCTGGTTTGAGAAGGTTTCTAAATTTTTACTTAATCAATCAAAGCAGGTTCGGAATAGTTTCCATGGAAAGGAAAACCATTCCTTGCTTTTGCTTTGTAAATGGAAAAGAAAGATTTGTTTATCTTTTATTTGAAGAAGATGTCTTTTTACAACTGTGCAGGTTGAAAATTACTGCAGTTGTAGATATATTTTTTGCAATGGCCTTCACAAAAAGAGGTTCACTGTGACCATATCCAGAACACAACTAGGAACCAGTAACAAAAATGGATRTAGGAATATAGACCAGAAAAGCAATAAACAGGGAATTTAACAGGGTATTCTAGATCTGATAAAATTCCTAAAACGCTATTGAGCTCACTTGCATGTTTTAGTGATTATCTTCAAAAGCTCGTGAAGTCCAATTGTGGTCCAAGAAGACTGGAAAAAATACGAAAGCTGTAGTTGAGRAAACATGGATCAGCAAAACTCTGGTATTAAGAGAGGTACTTTGTTTAACTCATTACTAAACAATTAATTTAGGAGCATGTGTAGAATAACAGAGTGATAGGAAGTAGCTGCTCTGCATGTTTCTGTAACAAATCATAGAACAACAATCTAGCCGCCTTCTCACACAAGCAGTTAGTCCAGAGTATGGGAAGAGAGGATTGATASAGTATGTCTTACTTTAGCAGTTTTTTGGGTTTTTTTACATAGCCATATGCGATGTCCTCATGTCCAAAATAAAGAAATGTGATTTATCTTTTATAACTGGGAAGATAGATGTTGCAGAGAAGTCACGAGTAACTGCTTGTCAGTTTGGAGAACATGTCAACTGAATCCAGCTAAGGTCTGGTGACTTGCCATGTTCATTAATGGCTATCAGGTATAGGGAAGACATTTCAAAAATACGTAAATACTATGAAATTGAAAAATATTAAAGTACATAGGACCAAATTGCAATTCTGAGTGATCTTTCTAGATGGATGAAATGATTTTAAATAAAAAATAATCACTCCTCCCACACCAATAAATAAAAATGTGAGAACTATTTTCAAAAGAAAGACAATGAAAAAAGTGAAGTAAAAAGTGAAGAAGGTGTAGGAGTTGCTCAAGTTAACAACATGACATTCCAAACAAAACCTTATCACTTTGAAATCTATTCAAGAAGGCTGTGTGAATGAACATGGACATACACTTTTTGTAGTCAGTCATATACAAATGAATTGGAAAGAATTCAAGGAAATTATTTAGAAAAGATAACCTATAATACTAATTGAAGTAAGATAAGCTTGTTCTGCCTAAGAATAAGGCCAAATATTAAATACAACGGTTAAGAAAACGTGTAGTCCTTATARAAACAGTGATGGGTTGTTTTTCAGGCTCACTGAGGTTAGTATGAGACACTTACTCTGAGAAAACTCTAGGGTAGWTACTAAGAAAACTTTGTAACTGTAAGAAAAGTTGAAAATGGTATCATTTTTCTTGAGAAAATTTTGAAATTCCCATCTTTGGAGACAGTTAAAAAAAGTTTGGTCTGATAACTGCAACAGGTAATCAACATCCTTGTCCAAGTAACTGAGAAATCTTGGGGTTTCTTTACATTTACTGGGTGGTTTATTACATTTATTTGGGATTTCATTACATKCCTAGCTTTCCTAGATTTTCCTATTAATTAGATGCATTTGTAAAAGAAAGATTTGTTTGCTAGTTTTAGTCTGGGCTTGTGATTTTTATCTACATAATCGTCATGATAATATATGGGGTTGCTAACCATTTATTATGTAACAGATATGGGAACATAACAAATAGGTCCACTGTGACCACATCTTTGTGGTGGAAATCTTGTGGAGAGATTTCTAGAAGCAGCTATGTCATAGGCTCTTTTGCTCATTCAAATAGTTTGGTTTACAATGGGGTCTCACACCACATCATTCACAGGTTTGCCCAGAGCAGAAATAAGGAACTGCAAGGACTTTATGTATTTCTTTTACCWAGCCTGGGTTTATCTGCATGTTTTCAAAAATGCATCTGCAATCTTTCAATACAGCCAGCTACCATGAAAATATCCTAAAAGCTGTACAAGCATATGCATAGATTTTGATATMATTTCCTCTTTCATTGCTTGCAAATTGACCACAGCAGGTTTTGAATCATAAAAGGCAATGTAAATCCTCACAAAGAACCCATTCATCACCCCTCAATTGTGCTTCCTGAAAAAGATGATAAGACAGAAGTCACTGCACACAGTGGGGAAGCACATGAAATAGATTGTGGAGGATTATCATCCTGCAGAAGAGATAGTGGTTTTTTAGAGCTGTTGCAATTTTTTGATGTCTAAAGTTAAAAATTGATTTGTTTGCCCCAAAGGTGTGTATGCTTTTTGCAGCTATTTCTGTTGGCCTAACTGTTTTGTCCTGAAAACCTTTTTGTGCTGGTTCAGTCCAGTAACACCAGCACGGAGCAGTTAATTAGCAGAAATGCTAGTAGCTTTTGTAATTATCTGATATAGAATCTCACCTKCTATAAACCACTTGTGCCTGGCACAAGAGCCAAAATGTTCACCCATTCTGTGAGCATCCCCACCCTTTTACTTGGAAGGAAGTTGAGTTTCATAGGTGATGTAATAGTGAGGGAAAGAGAGTGCAAGCAATAAAGAGACTGTAGTGGTAATTAAGGACACTCYTATTTTTCAAGTCTTTAGTACATGGGAAGTTCTGAGCCTCTGCTTCTCTATTCAAACTCTTTTGAATAAGCAAACCTTTTTTTTGCCCAGGAGGTAGACCTCTCATGTTTCTCTTTCCCATATGCAAGATCCACTGCTACTCTTCATATATGGTGAGAGTGATGCTTCTGACACATGGGGTAATGCAACAAGAAAGATGCTATTGCCTTGGACTGTGGATGTTATGACATTGAACTGCAGCTGTGTACCACCTACTAAGCACTTCTGTGAATGTGAGACCTCCACAAAGGGAAATGCATGTTGGCAGCAGTACTGCTGCTTCTTCCCTWCTCCATGAGCCCATTCATCAAGCACAGCTGGCTGTTATATCAAAGAATTCACAAAGTAGCCCCTTCTGATGTGCCAGATCACTGAGTAGTTAAGAGGCAGAAATTATGTCTCACAGCTGCCAGGACTGGAGATGGCAGCCAACAGTGTGATTCTTGACAAGTGAGGGGTAGAATGACATGAGATGGATAGTCAGATTATAAAATTAAAAGAGTAAGTGGTGCTGTCACACCTAAGTACCTCCTGTGGTGCTCTGTATCATTCAAAGCACACCTGATATCATATGGATGTTCCATAACCCCTGAATTAACAACACATGTATGCATTTCACTGTTACCTTTATTCTCAGTTAAAAAAACAATTCAGGCTCTGGATCAAAACTAGATTTTTTTTACTTGCTTTTACCACGAAGGGTCAATGGATTAAGGTGCTGTACTCGTCTACTAAGAACTGTTCTGTGCTTTTATGAGCTTCTCTGGAATATTACAATAACTGAAAAAATGAGGAACATTTTAATAAAACCCTATTTACTTTACTGGGGGGAAAAAAAAAAAACCCTGGTAATTGGGGATGACAAATTCACACAACTCCTGTAAAGCTAGCAAACCAAACATCTCTCTGAAATCAGTGGGAAAGTTCCTGGACTCCAAATTGTCTAGACAAAGAAATTCTTAACTGTTTCTTAGCTGAATMATCTTTTTCAGTTAAGTGAGCCTGGGAACTGATAAGGAAATTTAAAATTTGAGTATTTTGAAAAAGCAAAGGAAAAGTATGGCAATTGGGACTTGGATAAGTGATGTATAGGGCCTTTCTTATATAAAAATGGAGGTCAACATCTAATTGTACACTTTTAGAAAGCTAACATCTTGCCAAAGTTTTTTTTACTGTGTGTAAAAAAGGCATTACTATCCTCTTCAGTTGCTTTTAAAAATTCTGCTAATGTCTTGCTTAAAATCTGAATARAAAGTGTTACTAGGCAGTCCTAATGGCAATATTACTATGCTGTTATTACAGCAAGTGTACATAAACAAATATAGTTAAAAGAAAACTATAACAGGTATTTAATAATACATTCTTTGTATTGTAAGCTGCAACACTGATAAAATTAAAATTTATTTCTCTTCATCTTTAGGTCTCACATCTGTGACACAACATGGGGGGCAGTGGGTGTGTGGATAAGAAGATTGCTTACAATGCAGTTAGGCAACGTGGGGTTAGCTGATCTATTAGCAACCTGCCMAAAAAAMCCCCAACCCCACACTCCTTTCCCTGTTTCAGCAGTAAATTTCCCCATGATCTACTTATGTCAGCTCTTTTATGAATGTGTACTATGTCTTCAGCCAGTTCAATTCATTAATTTGCTGAAAAAAACTAATCAGGAGGGGGAGGAGACACATGGATGGTACAGTTTTCTGCCTGGGCAGTAATTGCAGTGCCTCATCCAGGTTACTAGTGGAGGGTCCATGGGCAAGAAAGTCAACATGCAGCAATCTGAAATGAAGCAAGGAAAAGCAAAAAACCCTCTYAGAGTATAAAAAAGATGTTTCTCTTATACCTAAACTGTTCAATGTGCATKATTTTGTATAGCCTTGTGGATGTTTTCCTGGAGAATATGTGAGTGTACCTTCATAACTGCATGTAATGCTGCTGACCAGCAGACCACTGCAGCTGGGGAGTCAGACCCACATCACAACTAACCTGAGCAGGTGCAGACCCATGCAGAGCTTGCAGTGCTGTGTGACACACACAGCAAGGCTTTCAGACTCATCTGGTGCTGCTCACGTCCCTTGACTGTAAAACAAACTCGCATAGTAGTTCTGAAAGAGAATCCTGCAGGCAGCTCCCACTCAGTGCCAGTGCTTACACTGCCTGCACAGCCTTGCCTTTATCTCACAGTATGAGCTCACACGTACATATCTATTTTGTTTGACAGTAGAAATGATGAGTAGAGCTGTTTACTTTTAAAAAATAGTTCYAATTACCAAACTGGGGCAACTCTACCATGGATGGGCTCTGCCCAGGATTCCTCATCCTGATTAGAGGCCTGTTTGACATTGCAACAACTCAGGGTTTCAAGAACCTGAAGAAAAGAAAGGTYACCTATACCATATCTCTTTGTAATGCTAGCTCTAATAAATGCTGATTTAAAACACCCTTTACCGAGTGCCTTTCTTACTGCATGTTGTAATGCAGCTTTAAACCAAACAGGTATTTTCTACATAAGGAAAAGGATTTCAGTTTTACCATAAGACTTAAAAGGAAAAGCCCTAGAAAGTTCTCAACACTCCTGGCAGCCATTGGCTCAGTGCCAGGACAGAGGCATGGATAGGTCTCTTTACCTGTCTTTCAGCAATGTAGCTGTTCTCTATTGGGCAGCTTGCCAAGGACGCTGCCTCAACCATTAGATACTTAATGGGCTGCACAAAGCCCCTCTTGGCTTTTTTGGGGTGCTTTACATGGTGCTATAATCTCTCTGAACCTGTGTATGGCATATTTTTATTTACATTGTACTGTTTGTTGTTTTCTCCTTTTAAAACCTTTTCTGTTACAACRCACACCCAAAGAAGTTGTCTCACTCTTATTAAGCCACTCTGTGAGGTGCAGGCTCAGAGACTTGATACATCTTCATGTGGCTCACTCCACTCTGGCCACATGTAAGAATACATCAACTGCARTCGTAATGAATCAGTACCTCCTGTGCAATGCTCAGTGTATTCMCTCCTCTCAATTGCATGATAGCTGTTATTCTAATAATCATTCTAGGGGAGAAGTGTTTYCTTTATAAAAGGCAGTATTGGTAAGAAAGAGAAAACTCAGGCAAAARCCTCTTACACAAAAATTTTTATTATTTTTTCACAAGCTGACCTAATTATGTGTTCTCCAGTCTGTAAAGGAGGAACTCTTTCAACTGAATTTTTAGGAGCTTTCTGAGGCCAGAGGAATTTGCACAGAATTTTCTCTGTGTGCTGGGCATCTTGAAGACTTGCCCTCAAACGGACCATATTCTCAACTTTCTCATAACCTTGGGGAACAAAAGGAACATTAATCTATTCCCTAGTCACCTCAGCACACTGACAGACAATTATGCTTCATAATGGCCATGAAGCCAACAATGAGAGGAGCAAGTGTCTCATTCCTTTTTCCCTAATTAATGGAGAGCACTGTAAGACACACACTTACAACAAAGGTCTGCTTGGCCCCATGAACTTATGCTATRTGTCATGCTGTTCTATTAGTCATAGTGTTTTGACTCATGTAAATGGATTCTTGCTGTGTCAAGAGAAAGGCACGCAAAGGGTTAAAAGTAGAGGAGGCATGAGGTGACCCTCTATGTGTGACCCCACATCACCAAAATTATCTGCAAGAAAAGGTTTGAGGGACTAAGTTTTGTGTTTTCTTTATTGTGACTTTTTTTGGTATTTCTGAATTCACTTTGGAATGTATTTGGGATATRTTGTGCCAAGACTTAAAACAAAATATATCCTGTTACAGTTTTTTTTTTACAGCCTTCAGTTCCATTCTTAAACTGCTGGACAATGTTTAAGAGTATTCAGCTTASCCAGTCCAAAATTTAGAAAAGACCTATTATTAAAATAAAAAAAAGTTCTGATGATTCATTCAACACATCAGTGAATCTGAGGGAGATTCCCAGCTCACAAAAAATAAAACAAATAAGAAACAGCCTGGTTTTTGCATAATCTCACACAGCAAATAGTGACAGGTTTAATATTTGTTAGTTAAGGAAATCAGAGAAGTTGTGGGTTTTTCTCTCTGACACAAAACATGGAAACACATGGATACATAACATTTGAAAATATAGGAAATAAAACTACTTGATCATGACAGACTTACTCAGCAGACAGTCTTGAACTGTTCCTCATTAGAGATATCTTCAATACAGTCTGATGTAGCCAATCAGCCAAATASAATTACTGAAGAGTAGAATTGTGCTTCCTGACATGGTATGGGATTCCACCAAAAGGAGGAAAACAAAAACTTGGACTAATTAGAGATGTCAGAYCACTCCTGAGAGCAAAATGTAACTCMGAGTAATTTCTTATACTGAGTCATACAGACAYTGYCCCACCCTTGCTACGACCTGTCTGTAAAATTTAACWGTAGTTGATAAACATACATAAGCARCAAGGTATTAATAATTACAGGCTGAAATGTGAAATTGTGGTCCCAGGTATGGGGAAACAAAATGGCTGAAGCCTGCTTTCCATGCAGCAATGTCCAGCTGGTTTGTGCCATCTCCCTGTTTCAGCTGTTCTGTGAGTTTAAGTGCCCAAGGAAAAAAAATTAGTTGAGATGCTGCTACTTAAGGCCAGTTTCTAATAGCCTGGGTCATAGTGACTTACTCCAAAGGTAATCCTATGRCATGCTGTTCAGTGTGGCTGTCTGTATCATAATTTGCTTTCAATCTTCACTTAGGCCAAGCAGCCAAATAGAAACCCTATTATTGTATTATTGTATCAAGTTAATTATAAATTAAATTTAACATTATGTACATATATATTTTTTCTCCAAAGATGCAGATCCTTATGTGTGTACATGTACAGCTTTCTTTAGCTAGATATATGTATCTTTGTGCATGTAGATATCTTATGTTTCCATACATATGTTCTCTTTATATATATGTGTATATCTGGATGTGCATATATAACTTTTTGTTTAAGTACACTCTGATCTTTCTCTGTAAATAAAGAAGGAAAATAAATTGTAGAGAGAGCAAATTGAGTGTGTCCAGATTTGTTTGGCCTGATAAGAAAAGAACACATGCTTTTTCTTTACTGCTCAGCACAAAGTACTCTACTGTCTTGCAGAATGAAATTTTAGATTTGAGGAACACCAATCAGTGTTCCACAAGTCTGAAATATCACATTTAAGCTAGCTGAGGGAACACTTTTTATGATTTTGGAAGTACCCAGATATTCCACTGCACTCAGAGGCTCTTATTGCTTTTCCTGGCAGGGGAATATCTTCCAACTCATCTTTGAATAGCCTTTTTTYACTCTTCTCAGCCAGCATGAGATGCTTTGGAAAGTGATGACCCAGCTGCAGATGCTTCAGTGAAACAGCAAATTTTGCAGTGCTTTGATCATCTCAGGAAAACTCTCAGCTCTGGAAGTCTTTTATCTTATATTCTGCCAGCATGATCCAGAGAAGACACTAGCAGTAGCTAGCAATAACTAGCATCTGCTAATGGGATATGAATGAGATTTAYGACCTAAATAAAAAAATAGATTTTTAAAAATTCCATTGTGATTTTCCCTGGGTTAGTAATAACACAAATGAGCAGGAGGATTACACTACATATTTAAAAATACATCTATTTAAATGGTAATGATGAATCTTTTAATTTAATGTTTTCTCAGTCTTGCAACATTCTCTTAGAAGTTTTCAAGGCTGCCAAAATCTATATCCAGCACAGCAAGACAGAAACAGTGTCTGCTGAACTCAAGCATGCTTGGATGGTGGTGCATATTTATACAACACTTCCTATTTAACCTTTCCCTCTACKTTTGTACTAATCTGCAAGACATGCTGAGAAAGATAATAAGCAAGATTACAAGATRCAACAGGCAAGACATGCAGAAGTTATCAAAAGAACTATTGCTGTTAYAGGCACACTGATAGAGAATGGAGGCAAGTGAATAAATACTGCTTTGTTTCATGTTGGTATAATCCTTTTGACTTTGATGAGATTAGATGGTTAAAAATTAGGAAATATTTTAGCCTTTGTTCAGCTCTGATACATGAACATAGCTCAGTCCTTGGCAGTGATTTCTCCATTGAAGAAAAATTGATGACACAAAAAACTAAGGAATATCAGATATCAAATAGCAAGATATTTTTGGGGAGTTGATGGTTACTTTTTGTTATGATTATTACAGTATCAATCTATCCTCTCAGCTTTCAGTTCAGGAAATGTATGAAACAATCATTATATTTCGCACCAATTTTCAAATCATAGAACAGCAGTTGGCAGGTCTTTGTGTAAGAAGAGTAAATTAAAAACAAGTACTGAAAATTTTGGAATGAATTCTAAGAAATAGAGAACTGAACATAGAAGATGGACAAGAATAGCAACAGAAACCACTGCATTGTTTAAGTCAAGTTAAACTTTGAAAGATTTATTTGCACAGTAGTTCGAAAGTGAACAGTCCTAACATCCTGTTCTTGCCAGTGTCTGTTTATTTTACTTCATGTGTTCATTAGATTAGAACAACATTCAGACAGATTAGAACAATACTCAGACACTGAGTCTTATTTCTACACTAGCTGTATGAAGAGTCCGAGTTTAAATAGAAACCATCAACTCAGTAATCCTGTAACTGTGACCTTTTCATTTTTGGAAGGGCAGGGGTGGGGTGCTGTGTTATAGGCATAGTAAGTAGTAATGTCTAAATTAAGACTGTTTCATTCAATGGAAATATGAAAAGATTCAGCTTACAGGTATTTATGACTTAGTTAAATTAATTGCTGGATTTAAATTTTCCATGCTTGTCCTTTGCTTATGATTYAGGATTTATGGTGTGCTCAGTTTTGCATATTTTTTTTCTTTGCAATTCTTAAAGGGTGTTGCTGAAAAAGGCTCGGTTGTTTCCAAAAATGAAGCTAAGGAAAAACTTCCTGCCAATATCACAAACACTTTCCAACTATTTAATTGAAGCATTTGGTGAAGACTAAGATGTTTGGAAGAAAATAATTCTAGGATCAAAGGAGGTGTGTGTGTGATGTTTTAAATCTCAATCTCAGATGGTTCCTTCTTACTCCAAATGATGTGTATATGGATAGAACATCATATTGGTTAATATAACTCCCAGCAAGAAACTGCTGGAAACTAAATTCTCAGTGGTGCCCACATCCTGTAAGGATAACAGACTCCATCACGGGGAATAAGAACCTAAAATTAAGTTGCCACATGTACAGATGTTCAGCATCKTTCAGAATAGGCTGGGCTTCTTCACTGTGCTGAAATAAACCTCAAGTTAAATTGAATAAGGATTTGATCWTCTTATGAAGATGGCAAACTTTTGTAATGAAGAACTGAATTATAAGAGAAGGAAAAAAAGCACCACCACCAAAAMCAACAAAACCCAAAGGGAAATCAAGGGAAATCAAGATGAATCCATGCCAGCACAGGAAAGCAGTTTTARAATACTTTACTTTGATGAATGTAGTTTTATTGAAATCAACTTCTAGGACATTTCTGGTGAAGAGATGATCACATTACAAAAATCAAACAATATCAAAGTAAAACAGATATATAGACAAGTACGAGAGGATCATAGCCTTTGAAAAAATGTCCTACATCTGCATGGGAATGAAGGTACATGTGATTCAATAATTTTCCATTTTGATTTCCAGTGAGTTTGAAGGCTCAGGAATGAAGAACAACTAGAGTGATCAAATCCATCCTGCTTTATAAAATAACAATGTGCAATAGAAAAAAATAAATTCATTGTCTAGACTTACCTGCTGGGATTCACTGCAGTGAAAACCATGGTTCTGTCTCCTGGTCTTCCAGCTCAGACATCTGCCAGGGATCCCAGTGAGTTCACACGTCCAGGCCTCCTTTCTATAAAAAGATTTGAATATGGAGCAGAAAGGTGGGTGACATGCCAATATCTTGCCTCAATATGAATACAGGATACTGGGAAATTGGAATGGTTCCTAGGCTCAGTAATATAAGTAAATGTGTCCATTGTCCAACAGACTAAGAAGAAAATCTTGTTCTCTCTGGATTCTTTTTCTTTTCTTATTTTTCTTTTTTTAAAATTTTTATTTCTTGACCTAAGATAGGATCATGTTGTAAAAAGAGATGTATTACATGCTACCCCAGTCAGTCAAATTACACTTTTTCTGGGATTCCTAATGAAATATTTCTAATGTAGATTCTCAGTTAAGAATCTGTACCACATAGCAATGAATGGGGCCAGTAATTGGGCTTGTACTCTCACCAACTGTTTTAAAAACAGTCAAGAAATATTGCTGACCAGGGTTTTAATGCGGATCACTTGCATTTTTCTTTGAGGTCTTAGTGTCTCTGGGACTTGAATGAATCACTTATTTTACCACCCCTGAGATGATATTAGACACAGGCAGCCAGAGGCTGAAATGACATGACGTTGTTCTCAAAGTATGGCCTCACTTGTATACTTAAAACATGCATTTGTTTATGTTGTACAGCTTCCTGAGCATTCGTCACCTTAGCAGCTCAGCCCTGCTGTCAGCACTTTTGAAGTATTTGCTGTTTTATGCACTGTGGACTCCTATGGGCTTTTCCTCCATTTATTTTCCATTGAAACAATCCTTGGAGCTTTCATTTAAATTTGTTTTGATTTCTCCTACTGTATCTGATGAAAGTGGTGTCACATTTGGTAGCCAGAGATTTTGTTTACTGCCATAAAAATGTCCCTGACATTACATGTCAAGGGGATTGATGCATAYTTTTACAAAACTTTTGTCTCCTTTCACAATATAAGAAAGGGTTTTAATAGTGAATATAGTCATTGATAGGTTTTCTTGTGCTATGAACAATAATTTATTTTATAGAAACATATTAGAGTTTAAAATGCTATCACAAGTGAAGGTAAATAGAATGTGTGTTGTTCTGCCACAGCAATAAGGAAAGATTATTTCTTTAGTTTTCTGGGCTTTTGTCTTCAGCCTATTTCTGAGRAAAAAAATTCAGATTATTGTCCTTAGGAAAAACAATTGAGTTATTAACTCATAACTTTGGGTAGGTGTTGAGTCAACCATTGCAAAGAGGGTATCCACACATTTAAGTGCTTTTCTGGATTGGGGCCCTAAGCATTTTTCAAGTCATCTGCCAGGACTGTATTTAGTGCACTGCAATGCAATAGTCTTCGTAGGCTGAGCTATCCTTCCCTGACTTGGAAAAAATCYCTTTCTTTTCAGCTTTCCTTGGCAGAGTCAAACTTTTCAGTTCTTACCTCTGTGAATCTCTAGAASTAGTGGCCTCCCCAGAACCTGTCTGGTTGGTTTGTGTCAGGCTGTGTTATCATTTCACAGTTGGGCCAATAGTCTTAACAAGCTTCCAGTCTCCTCTCTTGAATTTGTTTCCTATCACTCCAGAATAAAAAGCAAATTTGATGAAGGAAATCAGACTTTTTTTTTTTAAAGGGAAAAGACATCTAAATGCAAGCAAAATCAGAGCCAGCTGAATGCTTACTGAACTTTTACATCTTTACCTATTAAGGCAAACTTTCTCAAACTGCAGACTAGA
>CADDXX010000042.1:454115-486910 GCA_902810485.1 Alauda arvensis
ACTTCTGGGATTTCATTCCACTTCAACTCAATTGTCTTTCTAGGGTCCCATCCAAAATTATTTTATACACTGTTTCTGTACAGTGTCTTCACTACTTTCCAACAAATCTCGGACAGCTTTATTTCCTCCCAGATGTATAAGTGATGAAGATATTTATTATTCCCTTCACAAACATTACAGTTATCATTTGCTTCCGAGAAATTAGTGTTTTCTGTAATTGCATAATTCTCAATAGTATTTCTCTAGCAATAGTTCAGAAATACACTGACTTCCAACCCAGGGGAAGTAAAGCAAATTCCCATATCAAGCTTTGTTTATACTCAACTTTGAGCCAATKAGTTTAGTTTTCCATGTTATCTGCTAAAATCCCCAGATGAGACTCATGACATAAATGCTATTTTTTACAGTTTTTGTATTTTTAAAGAATTTCTTGTGACTTATATTCCATGAAGACAGAACCTACATTGACTGTTAATTTTGTTTGGTTTAGTTTTAAATCCTGAAGTATCTAGGATATTATTGACTCTTTGATTTCTTCATAAATATCTCTTCATCAAAAGAAATTATGAAAATGTTTCTTTAAAAGGAGATAACTCTCATAAAGTGAGCAAACTTCCTGGCTCTGGCATATATTTCACATTCTTTCTATCTTCTACTTCTTCCTGCTAGATATAGATTATGCTTTCTCTTGTTCTTGCTCAAGATATCCTAAGCAYCAGCCTCTTTCTCCTTGGGGTCCTGTCTCTGGTACTTTCGTATCACAGCTCTGCTTATTTCTTGTGGTAGTAGATGTCCTCTTCCATTTCCTTTCTGCATCCATAAGTATTACCAGAACTCAGTTCCCCACTGTGACTTCTGTGCCCTGATCATCCCATGCTCACCTGTCAGAGTGATTGTTCAGGTAACGTAACCCTCTGCTCATCTCTTTCAAGAGATGTCTGCAAATCCTTCTGGCCATCTCATTCACCAGACTTCTTTCAATTCTGTTTCACTTTTCAGATCTCTATTCCATATGCTCTGTTAATGAAGYAAAACATGCACACATTGCTCACAAGATTTTCATACATGCCTGACACCAGCATCTAGTCCCTTTTGCTGCCTCTTCATTCTYCAGAATCTCTCACTGCTGCTCATGACAATCACCTTTGAAAAAGTGGGAACTGAATGYATAAGACTGCAATTCCTGCTCTCAGGACACTGGTGTCTTTGTTGTTTAAGCCTTTCCCGATGGATAGTCCTGCTGTCTGAAGAGCTTTGAAATTAATGAAACGCAATAGTGATGCCAGAGGGCTTCATTCAAGTGCTGAGCTTCAGGATCTCTGTCCAAAAGACAAAATCCCCAAGCAGATAACAAAGTAATAAACTGATCACAAACTGCATCCCCTGTAAACTGGATCAAACAAATAATCTTTGGGGGGACAATTCGTTTATTGCCAAGATAACAACAAACACTGTTGTCTTTCCCCTTCAAAATCAGATTTTACATAAAATTTTACTATTTTCTCTGTGTTCAGGAGAGAAATATCTATGATTATTGCTTATGCAAATACTTTACAATACTTGAACTGGACAACTTCCATCTTGCCTTGCTTTCCCTATCCCCTGAAGTCAACATCATAACTTCCATTGCTAGCCTCATTATGAGCATACTTTCTCTGGGACCTAGAGATTATGGGACCAGTCTTTGATTAGATATATAAGTTTGTGTCACACATCATGGTCACAGGGCAGAGATCACTGATCCAAGGCAAATGTGACCAARGAGATTTGAATGTGTTTAGGCTAACACTTTAAACAATATCAGGAGTCATCTGGTCATGCACATCCAGATCCAAGCTGGGACAAAAGCACACAACTATCGTAAGCTCCTTATCAGGCACTGTAGATGATTTGAAGGTGCATAAATGTTGGCATGTGCTTACATCATGACCTGGTTCATATTTGTGCTCGTGGGTTGTGCAGGATGAGGGGGAGCACAGACTGGGAAACTCCAGTCTGTTCATGMAAGGAGGAGGAACTTCAGCAGGTGGGAAGGAGAGTATTCTCCCTAGTCCTAAACCATATTGGTCCAATTCAACAGTCTTCCCAGAGTGGTTTGGCACGCCACAGTTTTCTATCTCAATGTTTTTGGGAACCAGAAAATACTCCCAAAAAATAAGACAGCAGCAGTCAGCAGCTGGAAMCAGCTGGCTCTCACAATTGTCTCTCAGTAATACACCAGCTGCTGGCTCTGCTGAATATCCTCCAGAACTACTTTGTCTTTGGTCCCACTGCCTTTGTTAATGCCCCTGCTCTATTTCAGAGTTTTTCTCAGAACAAAGCRTATATGGGTAGAGATGCACTGAAAGAGAACTGGATCAAGTATTTCATACCTTCCTCCATGTGTTTTGTTAGGAGGGACAGAAGGTTATGCCTCTCTAGCACTAAAGTCTCTAGCTGTGAATGATGGGTCAAAACAAATCCCACGGGAAGGAATTATAGAGGGAAAGAATCAAATTTCATATTTAGAGACTCAGAAAGCACAGCTGTCTTCATCAGGATCTGATGGTTGCTTCAGTAMAATTGTATTCCTAGCTTTGGCAGTTCTTTAAATTTATACAGTTTCTAGTTCTCTCATACAGGGCTTTGATTCTGCTGTTCAGGAGAAGTCTATTTGTGCATACTGCTGGAAATCTGCTTGCCTGATACAGAAATGTAAATGAAAGTGAACTTGACTTCACTTTTTTATGCATCTCAGAAGTATTTGACTTATCTGACTAGTCAACAACTATCAGAAAACATAAATGGATTAGGATAAAATAAAACACTTTTCTGTCAGCATTTCTTTGCAGGTTTTTCTAGCCATGAAAGCCCATTCTTGCTCTGGGAAATGGGAAAATAAATCTCTACTTTTTTTGTAGAGATTTATTTTGGGCAAATATTTTACATATCTCAGTGCCCATCATATATAAGACCARTTTCTTACTGCATGTGTATCTTTTTTATTAGGAGAATTCAATTAACACCTCACATATTWGAATTTGATAGGTTACCTTAAAAATCATATAGTGATTATAGACTTTCATTTGGTGTGAGTAACAAGTTTGGTATGTACAATAAATCAGGCAATTCCCTACTTTCCTCACAAGAGCTAATGARGTCATTCCATATTCTGGCTTTCACCAATGGACTGGCTGCCATTTACTGAGCCAGTGTGCTTGGCACCACTTTTATCAGGCATCAGTTGGTGGAATTCTGCTGGCAATGTTTTAGGGCTGGGTTAGATGCTTGGAGCAGAAGATTTTATCCAAACATAAAATAGGCATCCTCCCTCTTGCCTACCCTCAGCCAATAATTAAAAAAAAATATTTTATCAGTTTGGGGTAAGACAAAAGAGAGAGAGACTGAGATGTTAGTTTCTGTTTTATACAGGACTGAATCGTTAATTGAACTGACATGGTGCAAAGCTTGAGCGTGTGCATGGCAATCACACGAGCTTCAAGTGACCTTGGCTTTCATGAGCTACAGTGAATTCTGAAATTAGGCTAGGGTCTGCGGCAGTAGATCAAAACCCCTTATCCTAGCTCCCTGTGAGAATTAGTTTGGATTTGAGCCAAGGTAAGACTCCAGCTGTGCCTCCCTATTCCCATCAGACAGGGAACTCAGAAATCTCAATAAATCTAGACTGAGCAAAATCTAAACTATATATTAGCTRTATRTTAAAAGCTTTCTCTTTGCAAAGASACCTACTTTATTATTCAAACAAGATCAGTTAGTCTTGTATTAAACATTTTTTTGTTGTCTATAAAGTCTTTATCTTCTGCACAGATGTATACTAAGCCTATCAACATAGGCTCTCTCCTTGAAGCTGYACTATGTAAAAGAACAATTTTGTAATACATTTAAGGCGAATTACCTGTKAAACTTTCCTTTGGCTTTTTGCACTTTTTTGTGCAATCAGAAAAAGAAATATAACTGTATGTTATTCTGTACATAAGGTAAAAATCCCATTCTGTCATTCTAAAATTATCTGGGGCCATGTCAAGTATTACCATGTGTAGGAGGAAACATCAACCACAGCCAGAGTCAGTACAACAATCTCTGAGGTGGGGTGGTGTTTGGACAGATGGAATAAACCACAAAAAKAAGAGGCAGGGAATGAAACATTGTAGGAGAGGCTGCTTGAGCAGCAATCAGGTCTGTCAGGAATCCATGTCTTTCAGAGAAACTGGTCACAAGATTCAGCAGGAGAGAAAAAAATAAAAAAGACACATGGATACTACAGATAAACATTCAAAGCAAATTTCACGATCCTGGGAAATTTCTTTGTCTCAAAACTCCAAGAACACAGTCCTATTCCTATTTTTAAATGAAAAAAAATACAGCTCTTCCACTTTAGAAAAGCTGCAGAGTATGCACCCCACCATCTGCCAGAACTGCCTGCTGGACTGTTGCCACAGTGCAATTGTTGTCTACTTGTGTAGCAGGGAAACATCATGCATGGGTTTCCCATGCAAGATATTCCACTGGTGCATGCCYTGCCATTATTAAAGCTGTGATCCCTCTGTTTCCAGCTGTTCTGCAGCTCCACCCTTGCTTTCAGGGCTTAATAACTGTCTCAAAAAAAGTCTTCACGGGGTCAGTTTTACCAAATAAAATCTCAACATATGTAAACACTGCAACAGGAACTTTAAATTATCATCATGTTTATTTTCCATTATTTGGATGAGGTATTTATTGTTTCCACTTTCCTAAAGAAGCAAGTCAGAATTTTAAATTATGMGCTTTACTTTTACAATAGGACCAGTGGTAAAGACATAAAAAATATGAGCTCTTCTCAYGTAGTGTTGCAACTTCATTTTATTTAATATGGGACTTATTATGTGCATTGCTATCTGAACAAAGAGTTTTCTCTGTTCTTAWATTCCATTCTGTTAGGGTTATTCACTTGCAACAGCAGCAAGATTACACTAAAGCACATATTACTGCATGGAGATTTGAATTTATACACTCATTTCTCTCCTTCTCTAAAATTTGCATTGTTGCCCTAATTGTCATCAAACTGTCTACATCACAGCATTCCCATGTGTATTGTGGCCAYGTCTCTATTGCCCCTYGACCCTTGAATTGCTGTCTGGCAAAAAAAAAAGTTCATTTCACAACCCAGCAAATGTTTCAAAAAAATCTCTGGGGTTAGACATTATAATTTTACGTAATTCTTTTTTTTTAAAAATATCTTACAATTATCTTCAAACACTGATCTCATATTCATATATAACTCAGGAGGATACCTGAGTCTGTTCAAAAGAAATCTCATTGAATGATTAAATTACAAGGATGTATTTCTGACATCTCATAATTTRTAGAGAATGAATGTCTGATGCATATATGGATGCATTAATGATTTTTTTCTGTAGAAATACAGATTTTTGAGACATGTAAGAAAAATTGTATGGAGCCTACAAAAAAGATGCAGAGTTCAATTTACAAGAGCATTTAGTGACAGGGGAAATGGATTCAAACTGARGAAAGTAGATTTAGAGTAGATATCAGAAAAAAAAAATCATTACTGTGAGGATGGTGAGGCACTGGAACAGGTTGTCCAAAGAAATTGTGGACACTCCATCTCTGGAAGGCTGGAAAAGTCTCTGGGCAACCTGGTCTARTGAAARGTGTCACTGCCYATAGCACARGGGTTGCAACTGGATTACGTTTGGGTCCCTAAATAACAATGTTTTCTGCATTTAACAGTAATTCATCAGTAAACTGCAATTTGTATTATAAAAGATCAGGTAATGAAAATTATTGAGCAAATGTTCTGTTTACTGGTCTGCTTGAAGTTAAAATTTCATCTTATATCTACAAACATCCTTTGAGGAAAGCCCTAGATATTTTCTCTCCATTGCCACAGGATTTTGATTTTGCTCCCTGACTAGTAGAGCCAAGCTCTACAGCTGTTCCACCCACAGTGAATTTTGGTTCCCTGTTTATTGGAACGCATTKTGAGACAAAACCATGACTTACAGATTTGGAATCTACTGTCTAAAAACATTTACATGAACGAAAGTTTTCTCAGATTATTCACAAATGTTAGTGTACAATAAAACTCTCTACACAGACTGAAGCCACACCCAGAATCTATTTAGGCTGAAATGTTTCTTACGAATTCTKTGTACTCTTTCACCATTTCTAATCAAACATATTGGGATATTTCTCTCTTTTTTATGTACTTCCTTAATCCATGTATTTTATTTATATGGTTCTTCTTAAAATGGTTTCTCCCTTTGAACCGTTTTGGGTTTTGCTATTTAGATCTGCTGAGTTTTAAATGCATTAAAAAGAAATTGCAGCAAATRTGAGGAGAAAGGTGTGACTTACAGACTCAGGTTTGTATGATAAAGCAGTTTGGAAAGGAATCACATACATCTTTCTTAAGCAGTACCCTGTCTAAAACAGCTATTTCATATTCCATCAGCCTAGATTGCTTCACAGAAGKCACATAAAAAAGGGTGGAAAGGTTTCCTGCACTTCATGGAGGTAGCAGCCTACTGTTGTGCTTCATGGACTACGTTTCCCATATCACTGAGAATAATTTCATTTAAACTAAATTTAAATAAATTTAAAGCAGGAGCAAGACACGGGAGCTTATTTAACCAACATCTGGATGACATCAAGAGGAGAGGAATTTTTTTTTCTGTTTAAAAGAAATGTTAAATATCATCCATAAACAGAAAAAAGACAGGTTCAGGTTTTTTTTTATTCAGATTATAGATTTTTAAATTCTCTATAAAAAGCATTCCATGCTTTATGTTTCAGTTTATTTTCCAGCATTCCTTCCCTCAATGGGGAACATAGAAGTATTTAAGATAAATAATTTTCAAAGTTTTAAAGAATATTATATATATTTATGAAACACCCTTTGTTTCCTCAGGCTATGTTTTAACTCATTAAATTTTTTTGAGTTTATTTATTTCCAGTATATTTGCTTTAAACAAGATGTACTCAGAGCTACAGATTTTGCCCACTGGCATAAAATATAAAYAACAGCTAGAAGCATAAATGCTTGCTGTTGTTTTTAAGAGGTTGAGACTCATATTGATAAAGATCTTTTACTTTACTGATTTATTGTGGGTTGTTTTCTTTTAAATTTTGTCCTTGGGAAGTTAAGATTAGCATTTTTTTCCATTTTTAACTCCATGCTTCCATTAATTGATTTTACATTCCATTTCTCATGGATCTTTGCTCAATAGACAAACATATATCTAAATCCCTCTACCTGGGAAAAGGCTGTTACCATGAAATATGATCTTCATGTTTGGTTCTGGCTGGCAAAGCATCCAAGGGGTACATTGAAAGCATAGTCATATATTGTATGGAGTATCTGCCATAACACAGTTCCCATCTGGGTGNATCTTTGCTCAATAGACAAACATATATCTAAATCCCTCTACCTGGGAAAAGGCTGTTACCATGAAATAGGATCTTCGTGTTTGGTTCTGGCTGGCAAAGCATCCAAGGGTGGGCAAGGGCCAGAATATCCTTAGGGGTACATTGAAAGCATAATCATATATTGTATGGAGTATCTGCCATAACACAGTCCCCATCTGGGTGGTTTTTATGTGCCACTGAAGAACAACAACAAAAAAAAAACCAAAAAAAAACCAAAAAAAAACCCCAAAAAACCCCAAAACTATTTGACAAGTATCAGTTCCATGCAGTCACAGGACACAGATATGATGTCCAGAGTAATGAATATGACAGTGTTCATTCACAGATGATCATCTCAGGTTATTGCCAGCTACTCTGTCARGGGAATAGGTGGGTTATAAAGTTTTATTTCAAACCAGATGTCATGGCTTTTCCTCTCAAAACTTATATTCTGCTGTCGAAAATAAAGAAKTGGAAATCAGTGATCACATACATGACAGGCTTAAGTTTTATAGCCTCCATGACCTGGAATTGTGAAATTTGTATGCATTGTAATTTTCTGAAATTAAAAATGAGGAAAGCACAAAAATTCTGTCTCTGAGGTGACAGTGTGGGACAGGGCAGCTATATTTGAAGGATGCTTAGATTTGAGTGCATACCTGCTAATGTATTAAAGCCAAATTACATGGGACCAAGCTTAGAGAGAGGAGGCGTGCACAAAAAGTTTGTGTAAGAAACCTAAAATATTCTTGAGCTTCTTTTAAGTTGTTGAAGAAAYTTTCTTCACATCCCCAGTATCATTAGAGATAATTAGTCAGATTTTGTTAAAATTTTTAAATATTAAGAGAATTCTTATTTTTTAAGGGGAAGGGACTTTCAGTCTGAGTGGAGCACCATTCCACAATACTTAAACATTGAGAAAAATGGACACATCCTGAATTGTTTTGTCCAAGCACTTGCATTTGCAAAACTACCCTGAAAGCTTCACAACTAATGATGACAATGGTGTCTGCTCCAATTTGTCTGGAAGTGCAGCCAGAAATATCATGGTGATCCCATCTTAATGTATCTGCACTAAAACTCATCCAGGAGCTGCTTCACAAGAAAGAAAAGACAGACAGCTCAACATGAAAGGGAAGCAAAGGGTATACAATGCAGTCTTGATAATTTTATTTAACATTGATGTAAATGTTATCTTTGGGGGAAGCAATAAATTCATAGTAGTAATATTCCCCCTCCTTTTGGTCTAAATAACATTCTTTAAGAGTGAGTAATTGTTCTTTTAGTAAAAGGTAAATTGGAAATTTGTCTTATGTAAGCAACATGAGAGATCAGATGTGAAAGATAAATGAGTATACAAGAGTCCAAGAAGTGTAAACAATCCTTTTTGAAACAAGTCGAAATACTTTGAGCAATACTACCAGGAACAATACAAAAATTTAAAAGCAACTGTTAGTTTCTAAACAGTTTATGCTTCTTGAGCCAACTCCATTCCTTGTGTATACATACTCACACAGACTTGTTCTGAAAAATAGTAAAGGCATTGCTAGGAGAAGCTCCACAGCWGACTCTTGATCAGGACCATTATTCAGTATAGTTTTGACCCCATGTGCTAACTTTTTGACTAGAGACATGATCATTACTTTCTTTACATAAAAGTATCTTCAAATCAAAAGTTCTATGCTATCAATTCACAAATGTTAACCAGATCACTGAAAATAACAGCAAAGTAGGTTTGTTAATTAGGTAACAAATAGCACATGTCACTGTATGGCAATATGCTACATACCAAGCCAGAAATTTTAATCACTTTTCAGACTAATTTAAAAAGAAATTATGCACATTTGTACCAAGATAGAGGATTCAATCACAGTATACAAAGCCATATACAACGTACAAATATGCATAGGATCCTATTCACATGGCTCTTCATCCAAATTATTTTAAAGAGGTAATGTTATGATCACAGCTTCTTCACAAATTTCCTGGGYCTGATCCTAACATCAGTGATCCACTGACCCCAAATGTATCTATTCTAACTCTGTACATGGTGATGAAAACAGCAGTAAACCTTGCTGTGACATGAGGCAAAAGGATCATAAGGAAGACCTATAAAACTCACTGTATACCAAAAATGAGCTGATGTGAGTCTGGATTTTCAGCTGTGCTGGGTAAATTTTTACCCCAGAACAGTTTTAAAATACTTATTTTAACTCTAAGACAAAGAAGGGCTATAATTACAAGAAAAGAATACTAAAACACCAAGTTGCTGCTCTAGTTGAAGCAAAAATCAATGTAACCTTTAGAACATATAGAACTATGAAATATACACTTGTCATTAGTACATATACCTAAAATAATAGCTGACACATTGAAAATATCTGAAGTTACAGCTGTGTCTGACTTCTTTGTATCAGGATAAACAATTYTTAAGTAAAAGATARGGAAGAAGAAAAATGCTGCAACATTAAATAGGAAAAAGGACYTCTTTCCCTACACTGATAGCAAGATGGACTGAACTGTCTTTAAACATTACTGAAAAACTCTCACTGATATAAGCAAAGATAGGTCTCAAGTAAAAAAAATTGATTWAWTAACTGTYCATTGTTTGGGAGTTACTTGCTTTRACTTAGCCAAATGCAACAGTTTTGAAATAATAACGTAGTAGGGCCCAAGATGCCTCTGATAACTTGGCCCTTGGCACTCACCCCAGACCCGTGAACTGTACTGGCAAGCCAGGACAACAATCCCTACAGGAGTAAAACTTAAGCTGTCCCAGTTGATATTCAGTTTTCCTCTTTCTCTGAAGGCAGTTATGTATGGCCTTGAAGTAGCATAGGGAACATTTTTAGTGACATCAGATATTTGCCTTTCTAGAGTTCACAGAGATGGCTAAGAACAATATTCACCTAAGAATTAGCCATTTTTTCCATTGTCATATCATTTCTTAATGTAGGCYAGTCCTCTAGTTCTGTGGCAAAATAAAATAAAATATCCAGATCTGACAACCCTCGATGTTCTCAGGTTGAAAAACCTATACTGCTGGGAGGAATTACTTTCAACTTCAGATAGTTTTTRACTGAAAGTGCCTATGCATCTACAAAAATACACTTTTACAAATAAAAATGTCTGAGGGAGTGATRGGGTTCATTAACCTGCATAAGAAACCCACAAAGCAGTGCAGGCATACCCATAAACTCATGACAGTGTAGATGCTGTTTACATAGGTGGCAATAGAATAATAGACCTCTTTGCTGGTCTATTAAATCCACTTGTTTATTAACAGTCTCAAAATTAGAGCTACAAAATGACAGATTATATATTACAGGAATAAAACTAGTTCATTGTTTTTTCTAATTAGGTCATTRGACAAAACTGCACTTAAGTTAAATTTTGTTATCAAAAGCATTTAAATTTGGTCAAGGAAGACCAAAATCCATTGTAGAATTACTATCACCAGAACTCTGGTAGAGCTGAATGAAAGACAAAACCATTGAGAAATGCACTCTGACCTTTCCCTTCTCTCCCACCCCTTTAAAACTTGTTCTGCAATATTTGCTGCACAGACCAATCTAGAACATGGGGTCCTTAGCAGTGYATAAAGAGACTTAATAGGTAACATGGGCAGTAGCACAGTGGAATGTCCATGAGGATTTAGCTTAATGCACAACATCCTAGTCCTATCCAGCCTACMCACTGCTCCCAGACTAAGCCTATTACACTGTAGTGTATCTGGCTTTGAAAAACAAACCAAAACAAACCAGACCAAAACAGAAACACAATAGCACTCCATCAACTTTTTTTGTTATGGCAAACAGCTGAAAGTTTATATGTGCATAAATGAAAGGGGAARTGTCTTAACTCTGTCAAAAATTTTGAAAGGTGAAATTCAAATCTCTTTTTCAAAACTTCATTTTTGTGGGAAGAAAATAAGTCTTCTCTCTCAGTTTCTTTCTGCCAGACATTTTAATCCACTGAAAACCAGGTATGAGAGGAATTTTTCAAAAGTTTTGCTCTAATATGGAAATGAAACATTACAGATATTTTCAAACTTCTATCTTTAATTTTTTTTAATTAATTCTCCAATTTTTTTAAAGTTTCTATGGACTGCTTGACTTTTGTTTTTTATTTCACTCTGCTCTGCCTTGCAAGGACACAAAACTTCATGGATTTTCTTCATTCAAGAGGTCAGCTTTTCCTCCTTTAAAATAAGAGAAAGAAATCTTAGTTTCTCTCATTCTTCCTAGAATATGGCTTTGCATTTTAAATACTAACCAGTACAAATGATCATATGTAAGACTCCATGTGCTATGAGCTTCTGTGATGCACTTAAGCCAAATTTCTACAGTGTAATGGGACTAGAAAGGAGAGCTGAAAGGTGCTGTTAGCAGCCTTTAGCTTTYCAAACTTTTCTGAACAGTGTTTTCTGAGGAGACTCCAGTGGCTAGAGCCTAAATCACCATTCTTCCTTTTTAGTTAATACAGAAGTTTCTTCCAACCAGGTCTTGTCTGGGTCATGTTACCTGCATGAATCCCCTCCTTGCAAGGGAGACAGCAAGAGGTGATTTGGTTCCTGACATCTGCCATTCCAATGGGTACCTACGCGTGGATGAGCTGAACCCAGACCCCAGAAAGTAAATATGGTAGAGAATTGCTGATCTAGTGAAGCATATTTTTAAAAACCCTCCTTGAATTAACTTTACCTACTAGAGCATTTAATTCTGCAACTTTTTAAAATTTTAAATTAGCTTTTTTCACTTTCTTTTAAAAATTATTTTACAGTGAAGCAAACTCCTGCTAAATATTTGTGTATGTGAGTTTGTTGTTAACTTCAACATGCATATAGACCTGTTGGGGTTTGAACAAAGGGTTTTGCTTAGCAGGTTTTGCTTTTGGTGGGAGGATGAGGGAGACAARAAAAGAAGGGGAAACCTAGTAAAATGTACAACAGAACTGATGACCTAAAAATTGTAACCAATGGACAAACAGGAGAGACTATTCTGAACATGTGTTGGAGATAGAAAATCACATTCCCATCTGCTCTTTCATGCCCATAACAAACTGGAGATGTGTAATAAAGGAAATATCTGAGTTAGAAAATAAAATTCCCAAATTAGATCACCACAAGTTAGTGGCTAATGAAACACTAGGCTCTCCTCAGTGTTGGAAAAAATTAATAATTTCCATCTAAATTGTGGGATGATCTTTTCTCAACTKAATGGAAAGTTTTGCAACATTTATTTGTTTTATTTGCATTTATTCCCTTTACCTAGCTAAATTTTTATTCAGATTGAATTAAATTGTAAATGCAAGTAATTTAATTTCACAGTGTGCTCATGCTTCATGGAAGTTCAGTTAAACAGATACAGAGAACAAGGGCATAATTTGGAAGGACTGTAATGGTAGTGCTTAGGCATCTGTAAATATCTCATAAATTCTGTATCATGGCACTGAGAGTGTACATGGCAGTTTCTTATCTGTTGCAGTCTGTTTAGAGAATCACAGAATGGGTCAGGTTGGGAGGGACCACAGTGGGTCACCTGGTCCAACCTCCCTGCTCAAGCAACCTGGGCAACCTGTTCCAGTGCATGGCCACTGCACAGTAAAGAAGTTCTCCCTCATGGTGAAACTTCCTGTGCCTCAGTTTCTGCCCAKTGCAGTTTGTCTTGCTTGGCACTGCTGAGAAGAACCTGGCTCCATTCTCTTGACACCCTCCCTTCAGATACTTCTATACTGATTCTCCTTTATGGGTCAAGTCCCCTCACAATTGTCTCTTCTCGAGGCTGAACAGACTCAGTTCCCTCAGTCTTTCTTCATAACAGAGATACTCCACTCCCCTAATCATCTTTGTTGAACTCACTGGACCTATGTCAGGAGCTCCATGTCTCTCTAGTTCTGAGGAGGCCAGAGTTGGACACAACAATGCTGAATGTKCCTCATCAGGSCTGAGCAAAGGGGCAGGATCACCTCCCTGAGCCTGCTGGTAATGCTCTTCCTGATGYSCCCCATTGGTCTTCTTGGCCASAAGRGCACTGTTGGCTCATGAGCAGCTTGTTGTCCAYCAGAACCCTYGGGTTTATGAGGGCTCCATCTGTCATGAAAATTCCTGCTGAATCTACYTTTAATCACTTGGAAACTGTAGGAATCACAGTGCACTGTCTTACATGAACAGGAATAGTTGCAATTTGGACACAGTATAGACCAGGTTAAATTGCCCCATTTGTTTTAAAGTAGGCACAGTATTCCAGACAATGTGGTTAAACTCGGAATACTCAAGTATCCATGAGACAGAAAACAAACCRTCATGAATGGCATAAATATCATAACAAAACCAAAACTCCCCAGCAGTAGCTGTTCTTAAATATTTGTTTCATATAATACASATATTTTGTTTGCTAATCACTGCTGAGCTTTTAGTTATGCTTGACTAATCATAAATTAATGAATAGAATAATAGTGCATTTAAACAAATCACACTCGTAAATTTACCATTAGTAGCAGATACCTCACTTCTGTGCTTTTTTTATAGAAGAGTAAATAGCTTTGCCATAAAAACTTTGCCATRAATTTTTTGTCTAATTTATACCTTATTTCAGAGAAAGAACATATTTTTGCATTATTTCAGTGAGTTGCAGAGACTGTACAAAAACTGTTCTGTCTCTCATACCATCTAAACCATTCACAAACATTGCAGAGGGCTATTGAATCCATTTATCACTATGGGAGGTAATTAGYATTGATCTGGGACCAAGGTATTGATTTTCTGCTGCTCTGAAGTAGCCAGGCAGTTAGTGACCTGTTAGTGTCCAGTACTGTTCCAGATCAAGTTCTCTCTTTACAAGAACRGTACTGAAAGAAAATTGTGAAGGTGATAATCATAATTGCCATCTTGGGAACGCAYACCTGTTGGAAATTTTGGTTCAGTTAGGGAACTGGTCTATTGTCCCTATAATTRAAAAGCAGTTGCTTTAAAGACATTGAGGGAAGGCCACTTTTTTGCACAGCATTTCATTTTAGATACTATTGCTATGAAAGAGGTGGTGTTGGCATCTTGAGAATTTAATATGTGAATTAATTAGTGATAGTGGGTTCTTTTTTTGTTGTTGTTAAGATTTTGGAAGGTTTCTGTAGATTAAGTCACAGCTGCAATGTGAGGAGGCCTTGTAAAAGTAAAGAGATCTGTTGTCTAAAAATTTAGTCAAGGAAAGTACAATAGAAGACTGTAAATTACTTTTGTAAAATCATGGGTCATTAAAAATACATTCTGTATAAACTGTCAAGCTTAAAACTTTCTTCTAAAACAATTAGAGAAGTATATATAATTACCATATTCTTAGGCTTTTCAGATTTCATATCTTGAAACCAAGCACCCCACAGCAAGACAAATACTCTGTCTGTGCACCTGCCTTGCTAATAACAATAAAGCAAGAAGACACAAACCCACCAATACATACRTATAGGTTCACATGCCTTTCCTTCCCTTGTGTGTCCTCTGGGTATTTTCACTGCTTACAATCAAGCTTATATTAGGCTCTTCAGAATATATTATTTACACCTGAAACAGACTATGATCTGTGGAATGAATTATCTAACTTAACAGATATGTCATCACTTTTTCATCTTGTAGGCACCATATTTGGGCTTAATTAAGTGTTTATACTATGTTCTTGGAATAGATGAAATTTCTGGTAATTAATTAATATCCATTCCATTCATAATTTTCCTTAACTTTCCTCAACTCAGGCTATCTCTTTCTCCTGTCTTACAAGATCAAACATGTTGTTAAAAGAATTTTACTAGCTAAAAGTTCTYTCTTGGAAGAAATTCAGGGACAGGATATGCTTGCTGGAGAAGGCAGCTGAAGGAGTGTTCCTTGTTTTGCTCTAGAAGTCACTCTTGCTCAGCAGAGCTTGGTGTTTCCTATCAAGATCAAAGGGCGTTTCCTACTGTTTGGGGCTTGTATTAATTACTCTGCACATCTGTACCTCCCAAACAGAGGGCACAGATATGAATGTTTGTACAAAAGGCAAAAGTGGTGTGGTCYACAAATATTTTAAGTGTGTATTTGTATTGCTCTCAGTAGGTAGAAGACTTTACACTTCTCCATAACCCTGCCCAAGCTAAAGGCAACAGGGATCAGACCACATCGGGTTGTTCTCCCGCCTTCATGGAACTTCGACAGCTGAATTTCGCATTTTTCTTAAAATGACACTATTCTCTGGTGAGCAATAACACAGATTACTTTCACTGAACTGTTACAAAACCAGTTTCTAATCTCAGTCCTACAGTGAGTTAGTCATCTGAGCGTTGCAGATGATAAAAACCTTCTCATAATATTAAAATTGGGTCAAGCTGACCTGGTACAGAAAGGAAATGAACTGAAACATATGCCTTATGTAATGGTTTCACATGTAATTAGTTTTCTATAGGCTGGATTTCAGCCACAATTTCATCATTTTCTCCATTTTTGTTGAATCCCTGTTGACATCTCAATAACTTTCTTCCATCACAGACAGATGCTTTTACCCTGGCTGGCTGGTGAAGGATTATTAATAGTTTTCACGGGAGTTGCTGTATAGAAAAATGTGTGTACTGTAGACCACAAAAGCAAATAAAGGGCAATTTTATTCAAAATCAAAGATGTGTCAGACTCAATCTGTGCAACATTGTATGAGCCAAATTCACCCAGACTGGAATGACTGCTGAAGAACAAAGAGAAGTTACAGCTTCTGGACCAGCAAGCAGCCCCACTGTGACAGGATCCACCTACAATGCAAGGTGGATTCAGTTTCCCCTTCTGCCTGATCTATGCTATGAAATTTAGTTCAACTGAGCTACAAGACACTGGTTTTATGATCACAGAATGATTTGTTAATTCTTGGGTAAATAGATTTCTCCCTTCTTTTCTTACCTGTTTTTCTCTTTTTCTGTCTCAACAATTTCAAGTTGGTTTTTTTCATGATACAGATGAAAAACTCAACAAAAAGTTCAGTTTTAGAGAGATATGTTAATCATGTTTCAAAGTCTAAATATTTTCCTGTCAAGTGTTTGACACTAGAATCAGAAGAAAAAAGGAGAGGCTAATCAGAAGAGCTCCTAATAGTCAACCTATCTTTAATTTAATTTTTATTAATTCCTTTACATAGGCCCAAGCAAGTTTTAGAAATTTAAGGCAAGGAGAGAAACTGGTAAAGAATCAAATTCAAGGTTTCCTACATAGTATCCCACAGATGTTTAAGCAGTGCCAAACCATATCTATTGATCAGACCAGCAGAAGAGAGTTATTGCTACAGGATCAGACAAAGCAGAGCTACACCAGATGCCATGTACTCAAACAATTTGCTGGGACACAGCATCACCTTAACTGAAAGGCATTTTTAGTATCTGAAATAGCTTAGGCACTTCCTACAATGTTTTCCAGTATGGAAGGGATCACCATCTGAGGAGCCTACAAATCTTGCTTTCAGTAAAATTGAATATATATTGATGCATAGAAAATGTAATTTAACCTGACCCACTGAAAAAAGGTGTAAGAAAGAATCAGTTAACTTCAYTGTTTCTGTGTTACTAAATAAAATGCAAGCATTAGAAACCAATCACCAAACAAAATGGAGAATATTTACACATCAGCCAGACACTGCAGTACAATTTACTGGGAGGAGCTACTCTTGYCATCTCTGAGTTTGTGCAAGATTTCAATTAGCTTTCAGTACTTTAATACGTTCCATGCGCAAAATTAGTTTAAAAGTGGTTCTTGATTTCTCACCAGCTCATTCTCAAGTCTTTTTATTTGACAATACTTTTACTCTTTGAAGGCACTGAGCAGTATCAGTTTGGCTGAATGAATGGGATATTATTTTTGACACAAGTATTGTTACAAATAAAAGGATGAGATGCAATGATGTAGCCAAAGATTTAGAAAACCTATTCTGCTTACAATTGAATGCCAGAGATTTTTTCAGTAGTTTTCCTATTTTTAGCAGCAAAAGAAGCCATGTTGATTTTTTTTTTATTTTAGACAAACACKTCACAGATTGGGTTGCAACCCCAAACCTGCAGTAAGAATGCTGTCTTCATAGAATAAAAGATACCTCATGCAAGAGCTGAGTAGCAAGAAAAATTATATTAAAGGTCTTGGGTTTTAACCTGGTSAAGTGTGAAAAGTTTGGGGTTTCTTCAGATGGTCCATTCCACCAGATTCAGTAAGAACAAAGGCACTATAATTCTCAAAAGGAGGAACAGCAATGGGCACTTTCTCTTGACAAGAACCTTCTCTGTGCAACAGAGCTCACTTTCAATGTGCTTCAAAAGCAAACAAGCAAGAAAATAGTGTGATAGCATCTGAATAATGAGACCTTACCAGCCAACACTGKTCTGCTAACGATCTCACTACAAAAAAATTATTTCAGGAGTTACTTCTTCTTCTACTCTTGCTATGCAAACAACAGAAAAGAGATAGTAAGTTTGGATTCTTTTCCTAGATGATTGAATTTATTTTACCTGTGAATAAAACATAAAGAGCATCACCATAGCTGGAGAAATATTTTACTTTTTGCTCTGGAGTACATGCTCATTTTCCTCTGTTACRAGTATAAATTTTAAAACACATCATACAAAAGTCAGAGTGGGTAGCTGAGAGATCATTTCCTACTTTTCAGTATGAGTGGTGAAGACTGAATTGYACTGTTAGTTTACCACAATACTTGAATTGACAAAATTGACTTATGACCAACAAAACAATCACAGCATTCCTCTGAATATCAAAAGTACACAAATAAAATTTCTTCTTTATTTTTCTATTGATAATCTTTGAGATGATCCAAAGAAGCAAATCTATAAAGTCCTATCATTAGGTTACTCAGATAATACAAAAKCAGATGGGGTATTTAACTATTCCTGTGCCAAGAATGAAAACATTTYATTCTTGTCCTTTTCCCTTTACCCATAACTTTTTGCTCCATTTGAACATTTCTTACTTTGCTGCAATGTATTCCAAATTTGTGAGTAAGGTTTAGCATACATGCCACCTAAATATAAACAAGAGAGGCATTTGAGGCTCTTCCCCAGCCTCTGAGAAATGCTTTGTAAGATGAAACAACTGTCAAATGGAGAGTTTGAGCTAATGAATATGTTTGAAAATTAAGGCTTTAAGTATGTAGAGTGATAACATCTTAGAACCATAGAACAACAGAACGGTTTGGATTGGAACACCCTTTAAAGAAGATATTTGAGTAGACCTGGAAGATCAGATGAGGAAGATGAAGATATGGAAGWACAGATGAGAAATAAAGCAGGGGGCACAGTGGAGTTTGTGAACAGAGATATCTTAGCCTCAGTGGAGTACAGGCCATAGTGTAAAGAGACCACAAATATGAAAAAGAACTAGGAAAAGAACTGCATKTATACATATCAAAGTCTTTAAAATGAKGTAGTTTTGTAAAGAGTTCCATATCTGGAGCAGATGAGGTCACTTTGTTTAGTGAGGGGACACTTCACTGCAGTCTACAACTTCCTAGTGAGTGGAAGAGGGGCAGAAGAAATCTCTTCTCTGTGGTGACCACAGGACCCAAAAGAAAAACTGTGTCAGGAGAGATTAATTTTGGATGCTAAGGAAGAGTTATTTAYTGAGAGCGTGGCTGGGCCCTGGAAAGGACTTCTCAGGGACATGGTCACAACACTGGCCTTACAGACTTCAAGGTACATTTGGACAATGCTCTCAGGCACATGGCGTGAGTTTTGGGGTCCCCTTTGCAAGGCTAGAGTTGGATTTCAATGATCAAATGTGAAACTAGTGCCTTGTCAGGCTTATACAATTATCATCCTGCAAATGCYACATATGTGAGTTGTCCTACCAAAAGAATTTGTGATAAATATTATAAATAAACACTGCAGGATCAGAACTTGTATCGGTAACACTCATCTGCTCTATCAAATATACGCATGCTTGAGCAAACACATACTCATTTTGCATCCTCAGAGTAACTATGGCTTCCAGATAATGTACAGARATCTCTATCAGAATACCTGCATAGATTTCATTTGTGCTGGCAGRCTGTGAATTMCTGTGGCAGTCAAGATGGTCAAACACACAAAGAGCTTAATTAAAAWTTTCCAGGGGCCCCAAGTATCAGGAYTTTATTATCTATAAGTCTTTCATACTTATYAGAAGGCTTCACACACCAACACCTTGTTATTTAACAGTCTCTATCTTATTTTCCAAAGGCAGCTCCAAGCAGCTCTCAGGGCTYGTCCATTTAYRCCAGCAGYCAGTTCTCCTTCCTCTCTCTTCCTTCTCACAGCAGCAGCTCACTCCAGCTGTCCCRGCCCCTGTCCAAAGTCTTACCTTRTCTGTCCCTTGCACMACCWCCTGTCCCTGGRWCTTCACAGSACAGCAGCAGACTCCAACTGGCTMCAACTGAGCTACAACTGAGCCCCACCCAGCCAGCTCACTCTTTATCACACCCATAGCTGGGAGAGCAAGGCTGTTCCCACTCCAGGATAACTAACACAGCTGCAATACATCAGCTACAAGATTACCTTTAGTAGCAACTCTGTATCCCCACACTATCTTTACCTATCTTACCACAAATTCCTAGTTTCTTAAGAAGCAATATTTTCTTTTTAGAGTCTCTTCTATAAGTATGCCTTGAAATACTGTAACTGGGATATCTGAAAAGTTGATAGGATATTTCCAAAATTTAATTTGAACTTTGGAGGTCTTCCATGTCAATTCACTTCTCTGTAGCACATAAGTAATAATTCTCTTCTGCTTCAGACAAATGCATGAACATGAACTTCCAGTAGTCTTTAAATACCTGATTTTGACATAGTTTGGGTTGTTTTTTTTGAATTAAAGTAGCTAGTGGTTAATAGTCTGTAGGATTTTATTATTAAAACATATCTTAGACTTCCCAAAATGGAAAAAAAGTACAAGCACTTTCCTAAAGAGAGTTGAAATAAATGTTGCAGAATGTTTCTAACCTCTGTGTCTATCAAATGGAAACTTCAAATGGCAATACAGAACATGTCCTGTTTTTCTCACTGATTACATGGGAGATTCTTTGTGGACCTGGCTGACTGACATCTGTCCTCTGGATGGACGGATTTGAAGAAAATGGATTCAGAGGTCAATGCATATTTTAAGAAARCTATCAACAGAAATAGAGATATCACAATGATTCAAGTTACAATAGGTTGGTTACACCTGTCACATTTCATTTTTCCACAAAAGCTAAACAGTAAGCTTGAACTGGCCTGACAGTAACCCTCTAATCCACTTATTGTCTATAGATTAAAGTAATTTGAATATATGTCATATTTATTAATTTATATTGCCATATTTTTAAAAGCTAGATGGAAAAAAATTGTGAGAAGTAAAAAATTGCCTCATAGCTTCCTTTCTTTCAGRGAAGGTTTTATTCTATTAAACAGGGCATATTAGGAGAGAGGAAATAAGGTAGAAATTAACTCTTCTGCCTGCAGTTTCTGTCAGATGTAACATGATCTGGATTCAAATATCTTTRCATTTCAAAGATCTGTAGTGGCAGATGTGGTTATGCTCTTTAATTTATGGGCAGAACATATTGTCTTGGTGAGTAGGAGATTTCCTGTCCAGCTTATATATAAATAATCAAGGAAGAAATATAGGAAAGAAGCATTGTCTTCCTTTCCTGTGAGTTTTCTAGCAGACCTTACAATTCATCACAAGATGAGGAGAAGACAGTTAGCAGGGAAAACTTGCTGGTTCCAAGAAAAGCCTGGGAGAGCCATAGCTCAAAGTGACTTTCCACTCAGGCTACCAAACTCATTTAAAAATGTAAGATCCAGGTCAGAGAAAAAGTYTTCCTTTCCAAGAGGACGGTGTTCAGATCAGTATACAATGATSCACATTGCAACAGTCTGAGGAATTTGGGCAAACCTTCCTTTCTAACAAAGCATGGGCARACAATAATGTAAAATACATATATATGGAGTTTTTGAAAACCCCTGCATATTAGTGTGCTTTCTTCTTACAGTGAGATAAAAAATATATAAAAAGATATTTAAAAAATAGGAACAGAAGGGAATTAGGTGTGTCATTTAGTCCATCATCTATATATAATGTGATTCTTGTGATCATCTTTATGCTGATCATCAGTTTGTTTATGCATACATTTATTGGGAATAACTTTATGTATTTACTGGATAAATCATTCCACAGACCTATGACATTTGGCAATAAAAATAAATTTTTCTCATCTCAATTAATCTCACTTTCAGTAATACAGACCTGTTATTTCTTGTTGGAGGAACATAAAAAACATATTCCTTTCTTTCTTCAGTTGATGCATAGAAAACTTACTATTTTCCCTTAGTTTTCTTGCTTTCTAACCTAAGTCATCCATGTTCAGTCACACTTCTAAAGCTCTTTTTAAATCCAGAGTCTCATCATCACCAGTATTCTTCTCTGATCACTTCCAACTGGTTCACATCCTTTCTTAATTRCAGTACCCCAGATAATACTTAGAGCTCTAGCTTCAAGAACCTTAAGAAAACTTGAAGGATCATTTAATGTGTCATGCAGACAATATGCCTCCTAAAGTGCCTTTTGCACAACACTATTGTCTCACATTCTGATTGTCCTCCACAATGAGCTCAGTTCCTTTTTTCTGTTGTTGTTAGAAAGCTACTCCTCAGCCAGCTCTCTCCCACCCTGTGTGTGTGCACATRGCAGTTCCTAAAGAATACCTCGCCTCAAAAAAGCTGCCACCAGCTCAGGAACCCAGGACCTGCTGTGCAGAGCCAGAAAACCAAGACTGACTCAAATATAAAGAGAATCAGGCTTTTCTACCTTGGGAGAAGTAAAGGCTTGAAATCCAATGTCTCAAAGGATGCCATTAATGAAGATCAAAGAGGGCAATTAGTTCAGATTCCCTGGAGCCATGACAGGAATGGAAAGAACACAACTGAATTTACAAGAGCAACCAGAAGCATGGAATTGATCCCTATGTTGGGAAACTTTTATATGCTGAAGTAGCATGTCAGAACAAAAACAGGCTGAAGGGCTTTGGGAAAGGAGGGATAACTTCCCTTCTCTGGAGCTGCCYCTTCACCAGAAGTTCATTTTTAATTCACTTAGGGGTGACAGAATTACCAGAAGAGGCTTGAGGAGCTGCAGCTCTCCYTTTCAACTTGCTCCATTACACACACACAAACACACATGGAGGTTGTTATAGGATGTGYTCCTCATAATGGAAGACAAACTCTTCCCCATTTCCAGTTGCTTTCTAATCATCAGGTGGCCCTATCATCAGCCCTCTGCCTCTCATTAGTCCCTGTAGTTGAAGTTATTGTTTATATATGTTTCTAATAGCCTGTCYTTCAGAGATGTAAAGCACATATTTTAAGTAATAATCTTTCCTGCATCATGTCAGATTTTGTAATGATGATCAYGGCCAAAGGAGTGTTCAAACAGATGCAATTCCAATATTTTAGTTTTCTTTCCCTTTACCACATTTTTCCTCTCTTCATATAATTTTTCTGTCCTGAATCTTGGTTCTCTGTGGAGCTGATGGGGGAGAGGTGACTTTACAAGCCACTGAAGAACAGATTCAATGTGTAATGTACATGTACTGGTATTTTTTTAAATATAAATTAAAAGGGGGAGGAGGRACAAATTCCTGCCAAATGGT
The DNA here is from genome assembly GCA_902810485.1 of Alauda arvensis. Taxonomy (NCBI): domain Eukaryota; kingdom Metazoa; phylum Chordata; class Aves; order Passeriformes; family Alaudidae; genus Alauda; species Alauda arvensis. The sequence continues at coordinate 477,194 of CADDXX010000042.1, forward strand.
GAAGGCTGCAAGTGGTAATGGAAGAATTATTTTCATGCATTTAGGAGAAAGGGCTGAAGTGCTGAAGAGTTTTATAATCTGTTATATAAAGCATTTGACAATGTCCTTCTAGCATAAACCTGGCCAGYATAATTACTAGATTCCTTGGCTGTTCTCAGCAAGTTAAAATAAAAGCTCCTTCTTTCCCCATATGAAGAGTTGTGATTTCTGCCCTTTCAGAGGGAATGAACTCCTCCTCCTTCTCATTCCATGATATGGCCTGCTCCAAGAAGCTCAGGGCCAAATAAAATGTGTTTTTTGCCTGTGGTTCTTTTTCCCAGTGCTTGAAAGTGCTGCTGGGCCCTTCCTCTGCTGTTTCAAATTTGTAATGAACCCCTGCCAAAGCACAGGTCAGCAGTATGCTGAAATTATTATTTTTTTTTTTTTACTTAATCCTCCTGACAGGCACAGCTCCAGCACCTCTGGAAGATCCTCATTAAGTATGTCTGCCCTGCTTCAGTCAGGTGAACACTGTGTTGATGAAATAGCCCAGAGGAGCTGCTTGGGCCCAGCTCTTTTTACTTACACTAAAATACTGCTTCTACTAGTCTTGGCARTGAAGGTTGTTGTTTCTCTGAAACCCCCACTCACCAGGTGGAGTGCAGCAGCTCCAGCAGCATTCCAGCCATCTTCTTTTGGAAAGCAACACAGAAAACTGTGTCAATAAACAGCTATGAGTCACTTGAGYATATACACTACTTTTATTACTCCATTAATGATGTCTCAGTAAAAAACACTGGTGTTTTAGTAAATACACTGTAGAAAAACTCTTACTACCAAATGCATGAGTAAACTCTTACATCGGATGYAAGAGTTCGGAACTGCTCTTTCAGACAGGGGCCTTTGACCCTGCAAAAGTTCCAGAAGATCTGAGCAGATAGAGCCAACACATGGCAGGTAGAGCTGTCTGCAAATCCTTGATGACTGCAGAAACAGCACATCAAAATCTCTCACTTGGCAAAAAGCTGTGTGGTGTGCAAATACAGCTTATTCTGTAACAAATGTTGGAGTGCTCCTGCATCTTTTCTTCTTCAACTAGCTGCTTATGAGAGTGTGAGAGAGGGAAGTCTTGTAGTTTTATCTGTAGAACCCCTTTAGGGGATGATCACAGATAATGTCCAGGTGCACATTTTTATATTTCCAGAGCATGATTATAGTGATTGCTGCAAAGCATCATGTTTCAAAGCTTCTYTTTCAAACAATGTGTTAGAAACTTRGAAGCTTATGGCAGTTACAGAATCTCAAAGGGACTATCACAGTTCTTTTAATTATGGAGGTTATAGAAATTAAATTTTCTGATCTCCCAGCATTTCCTTCAAATTTAAGGTGGATAGGCTACTGTGGATCTAACTGCAACTGAATTAAAGTGTCAGTACCTGAGGATGGAGAAAGACATTAAGGTGTGAGCCAAAAAGATGTCATTGCCACACACTGGTGCAACTCAAAGCAGCTGTGACCTTTGATAACCTCTCTTCAGCCCTTCCATTCCCCAGCAACAGGATAACACTACTTGTACTTTGCCTTAATTTTCAAAAGCCCATAATTACACCCTGGTTAAGTTATTTACTTAATGYACCTTGACAAAGTGATACTTGGTCAAGAAGAAGACTCTCCCAAGCATGCAAAAAGCAATCTCCTTTCAACCGTCGCTGGAATAAAATCCCCTAGAAATAACTAAAGTCCAGGATACAAAGCCAGGCAAAAGAAGGTCCTTCTTTCTCATGGCTAGAGGTCCCTTCACCTTGACTGAATGCTGTAGGACATGGCTTATTTATTTTTCTAGATTTCCTGGCTATTAAGGCTCCCTCATTAGTGAGAGAAACCTACGGAGCAATGAAAATACTCCAAAAATGTTTTCCAATGTTTACTGGAAAAACTGGCCAAGAAATCATGGGCAGGAACTGCAGGGTGGCCTTCTGCACTAGCTCTGCCCTTCCCAGCAGGGCACCTGGGTAAGCTTCTTTTTTATTCTGTTAATGAAATCCAGGTCAAATGTATCTTTTTGCAAGTCTGTCTGACACTGGACACCTAAGCAAAAAGGCCCAAGTACACCTGCATTTTAAAATTCCTTAATGAGAATGGCACAAGTGTGATCAGAACTTACACAAAGGTCCTTCCTTTGACTCACAGAACAACACCATACTGGGTTATTTTCAGCAAAATTAGGAATACTAGTTTTAAAAGGAAATGTCTGCCTCTCCTGTGACACATGCTACTGGACAGCCTCAAGATACCTTCCAAGAAAGAATTATACTTTTATATTTGAAAAATAAAGAAATCTAACTAACAAGAAGACTGAAAATGTGTCATCTTCTTCAAAGAAATGCTGGATGCTGAAAATCCCAAGTTCTATATTTCTGTTTCTGCTACAGCTTTCCTCACCAGCTATTACTTTTTATTATTATATAATTACTATTATTTATTATTATATAACCCTGCAAGACAATTTAAAACTCCTTCATTTTATGTGCAGCATATGTAACAAAAAGATGACTATGCACTAAAAAGACTGCATCCTTTTTCCTGAAAATTATGTTCTTGTGAATAATCGTTATTTGCCGTGAAAAAGACACAACAATACTGCCTCCTACTATGGTTTTTGAGGCTAGGATGCACAGTTCATAAATATTTAGCAACTCCTTTATTTCTGAGGTTCATGAAACTAGAGAAACATAAAGTCTCATGTAGAATTTCCCTCCAGAGCAAAATAAGCATTGCAAAGAAATTATGTCGCACATGTAGCTGTTGCAAAATAAGCAATTGTAGAATTTTGGATATTTTTTTCCACATGAGTATTGAATAATACAGTGACCTCAGGGTATTTTGGTAACTAAGACYACATTCCTTCACAAGTCATCACAGCAGGTTTTTTTATTAACAATTATATTACAATGTTCATTATGTTACAGTAATGCTGGAAATATCTCTCTCTTGTACACCCTTACTGTTAGATCATCAGTTTGACAGTGAAATACCCCAGTTCCCAGACCAGCTCAGAAATGTATTTCAGTAGACATTAAAATTACTTGGTCCTTGACCAGGTCTCTCTGGCTTTGCAACAGCCAAAATTTTACAGCAGATGCGTCTGCTATTAGRGATTTCTCTTTGCCAAAGTGTTCTTCTGGCTGGGATCAACCCCTTGGGTGTTGTGCTAGAAAGCTTGCCAAAATTAAGGGGCTTGTACTACGTTTGGAACTTTCTGTCTATTCCTCARTTTTCATTTATAGTTTGATCTTCTCTACTGAAAAAGGTCATGGAAATTACAAAGCAGTTAAAAAATTACAACGCACAATATTCATGTGACAGATTTACATAACAATCGTATCTTGTCAGAATGTCAGTATTTCCAATGCTCTAAATGTAAGTCTGTAGGAGAAGAAAATAGGTAGCAAACTTGTTGTCATGTAGATTAAGCTTTTATGCCAGTTACTACATGTAACAATATGGAAAGCAACTGCTATAATAACCTGCACAGTATTTTTTCTTTCTTTTTCTTTCTTTTTCTTTNTTTTTTTTTTGAATCGGGTTCTAATGCAAAAACTTTTAAATTCTCTACTATTTTTCTTTGCACAATATTTCCATATTAATATCCTCCACATGTAAGCAAAGGGATTGTAGGCCTGTGCAAAAGAAAGAAAAAGTGACTGATTATATGTTATACAGCCAATCCAAAGCTTACAGAGGTTGATTCAATTCTTTGCTTTAGCTTCTGTTGATTTTGGGATCAGAATCTACAGCAGTGCTTGAGAAACCCTAAAAGTTTATTTTAAATAGGAAATGATGGACTGCAAGCCAAACAATTTATTTGCAATAGAGAGAGAGAAAGAAGAGCAAATTCTTCTTTCCATGCTGTGGACTGTGGGGAAACAGCTTTCTTCATAGTTTTGCTTTAAAAATAACTTCAATGCCCATCCAAAAAAAAAAAAAATTAATGATAATGATAATGATAATAATAAAATAATTATTATTGTTATTATTATTGCTATTCACAAGAAACAATGCTAAGAAGATGAAAGCATCTCGTACCTTATGAGGCAATAAAAATTGTCTTAATAAAGTMTTAAACACAAGATAGTGAGGTTTCATACTTTAGAATTTCTGTCTTTTTGGTAATTCCCATGAAAATAACAATTTTAGACACCCAAAAGCCCTATGGATCACACAAGTATTTTGAAATCTGAATTTTCCATTGCATACTTAATTTATCCCAGCATTCCTTATTGAAAGCGTTAAAAGCAACAAGTTAACTGGATCCCACTATCTGTTCAGCTCATCTCAGAGATTCTGTTCCTCCTTTGCTTTATCTGGCTGTATTTTCCAAGACCTGTTTCCCATTAAGTGGAGAGCTCCTGCCTTTGGAACAGCTACAGGAGGGCTTAAAAAGTTCATTCCAGTGAAGAGCAATTCAAAAGCAGATTCCTGTGTCTTAATGGACTCTTTCTTCCTCTTAAGAAAACAGTGGAGCATGGATTTTCTCATCCCACATCAGAACAGTGACACGACRTCTTGTGTCTGACAACAGCTAGTTCTGGGTGCATTGACAAAAACACAATGGGCAGTCAGAGACACAGAACCCATTGAGAACTYTTACTGGGCTGCTGCCACCAAAGAGCTGGCTTTCATTTTAATGCCTGAGGGGTTTATGCTCTTAACACAATGGCCTACAGTTTCATTGGTCACACATTTTTAAAACATTTCTAATCCAGTTGTTCTCAAATTCATTAGAATTCCCTAACTACTGTAATATAAGAGGAATCTTAATTACCTCTTCCAGAATGTGAAGTGTGTTTTTCTTCRGTCTCACCTTATGTATCTCTGTTAAGAGGAAACAGGTCTAATGTCTCTGATATTTCTTTTGTCTAAAGAAATACATGTGCTGCTACTTTCAGCGAGAGGATTGTTTGCTCTGATATTTCCTTTGTCTAAAAAAGGTCCAAAGAAACCACTTKAGATTTTTACAGCAACATCATATGTCTTTGTATAATTTCATCTCTGTGTGTATTAACACAAAAATTTCTTTGCAAAAAACTGGGAGTATTTCAGCTAGAGGAATTTCATTTATTTATCCAGTGGCAATGGAATCTCTTCCATTTCACAAACCAATTTAATTTCTYACAAGGTTTGTTTGGCATAAGGCAAATGGTTTCGTGAATCAGCTYATTTCCAAGACTGTACTTTCTAGGRTTTTCAGGCATGAGAAGTTTTGATTGATTTTGAATAGTGTGTGTCACCACTTCATTATTCCACAAGCTTTGACAGCTATGAAAACCAAACAAACAAAATGCAAAATAAACTGTACCTTTCATAAGTCATTTTGTTGCTAACTATTATATAGCACTTTTCTCCTCAAGAAAACAATGTCTAAACTGTATGACATTTCTTCACATTCAATTTTTTTTTCCAAAGACATGCTCTTTGGCAAAGTGAAGGCTRTAATTCCTGCATGTGATTTAAAGGATAAACAAAAAAGGGGGCAAAATCCTCTGGTTCAATAAAATAATTCTGCCAGAGGAAMACCATAGCTAATTTCAGATTAGTGTGAAAGCCTGTTTGGGCTACTTGTGCCTTGTCTTTTCTTGAGGCTGTCTTTCACAGTGGGATGGTGGTCTCTCACCAGCAGCCTACCTCCCACTTAAACACCTCATTTTTTAAACATTTCCTCTCCCTTTCCATAGTAACTTACTCAYAGTCACAGCAATGCATAAATCGTGTGGAGTACAGATCTTTAATTTCCTGAGTAACTACGATGAGAACCTAAAGTGCAAGCTCAGTGCAGAACATCTCTCAAGGCAGAYGCTTCCAGCAGCTCCCCTCMATGCAGCATGGAGATTACCCAGGTATCACCAGAGCTATTGCCAAAGAAAATACCTGACTTTTTTTTCTAACATTAATTCAAACAAAAATAATAAATTAATTTTTTCAAACATTAATTCAAACAAAATCTATATTTTACATCCTAATAAAGGAAAAAATACCACTGTCAATAAATTATGCCAAAATTATTTACTGAGAACTCTTTCTCCTCCAAAAGTTGTTGCAGAAAAGTTCATCTCCTTAGAGATTCCAAGGGGAAAGCACAGACAGCATTAAGGACACAGTGTGTAACAATACCAGCCATGGTTACTGACTAATAGCACTATGCCACAAACTCTAACCTGTTCTAATCCCAGTACAGGCTTGGAAGAAAACACCAGTGTCTCAAGGGGACAATTGACACTATGATRGTAACAGCTATGCAGTTGGATATCTAATGCATATAATGGCTCCCAGCTACTCATTAAGAATGTATATATATTTCTTCATTTATTGTTTCTTGAGGATGTGTACATATGTGCCTCAAATCCCAAGTTTAAGGTAGAGTTTCTTGGGATATTAGAGCCATCACTATCAAGTGTTGATACTTAAAATCTGGAAAAAAGTATTCAACAACTGTTTAAACTACATCCAGTATTGATCAGTGGATTCATAGACCTAACCTTACTGTCATTCAGAAGAAAATTGGCCTTGATGTTTCATAAGCTTTTTAGTACAATCTATRTTTAAAAACAGGATGGAAAACTAAAGTTTTGTCATTATCTGAATTGTAACATACATTCTAATTTGCTCAAATTAAATTTTAATTTGAAATAATAAAATAACAGGGAGTTTTTTTCAGATATATTTTTGTTTTGTTCTAAAATAGCAGCTGACTTCATTTTCCATACTTGAACTCTGACTATGGCCACTTTGGAGACTGCACTCAAAATGCACGCAAACCTAAATCTTAAACAAGCATTCAGTTATGCACTGGCCAGCCTGACTTCCACTCAAATTGCATTGAGTTCTGAAAAACACTGCCAGAGCAAAATTAAAACAACAGAAATGGGGATTATTTTAGCAGTACTGCCTTTACAATCAAAATTTTTACAATCTCAGTAGTAGAGATTAACATATTACAAAGTAATGCACTTGGCYTTATAATTAGAAGGGTCATATCTTGGATCATAATCTCTCTTTAGATGAAAATCCTGCCTCTCAGAAACAAAATATGTAATAACTGTAACTTCATATCTGACTTTTCTGACTAGCCCTGGTTSTCATCATCCCCAGGCTGATAAAATGTCTGGTCTTTATTTTCTAAAAAATCTATAAATGTTTCAAATTTTSTGGTTCTTCAGAGCAAAAGTGAAATGAAATTAGTTACACTTTATTCAAAAGTCCTCATGATGAAATACAGTAAAGAAYACAGTGAAATTGTTATCCAGAATTTTTAATAAAGGTTAGTTAGCTGTATGAAAATTAAGCCGTATCTCAAAACTGAACTATARGTTTCATGCAGAGTTCATGGGTAATGCAGTAAAGCCCCTTTTTAAGGGCTTGTGTCTACTTTTATGCAGCAGATTGGATTACAGCAAAGATTTTGTGCAGTTCTAACATTCACTGTTATTTTGCCTTCCAAAACCAAATTCCACAGCTGTCAAGAAAATACTGTTCATTCAGCAAAATTACCTCTGATTTTGGGAGGTAATGGACCTCCTAACACTAAATCCAGGTCCACACAGCACTGCACTGTGCTGGTTATGCATTTTAGCAGAGCTTTGAACTCCCATTCCAAGTCACGTCCATCAAAATTCATTGTATTGGGAGCATGCTGGGATAAACATTTTTTTTTTTTTTTGAAATTTGAGATTGCCAAATCCCACACAATGAATGAGACTCAGTCAGCTGCCTCTCATCCCAAATCATTACCCCAGTGCCTGCATCTTCCTTTTTGTGTTGTGATGCCTCCACCTCTTCCCTCTTCCTCATGACCTTCCCATTTGCCTGCCAAACCCAACACAGCCACAGCTGCCTATGTGCTCAAGGGCTGTGTCCTCATGCRTTTGGCACAATCTGCCAAATATTAATCCCATGGGTTAGTGTTTAAGTGAATTAATGTGTCCCCACTTTTCCAGGGTATGTGCAAAACTGAATGTCTTCAGCAGCTAAACAATGCTGTCTTTGAGCAGCATGTTGCATTCCTAATATATGTGCTGCTACTTTCAGGGAGAGGATTATTTGCTATTCAGTTTAATAGTAAGCATTAGTACTTTCCAAAGGCAACAGAAACATTGGGAAAAACAAAAAAGCAGCAACTGTGAGGGCTAAAGAAGATGAATTAAAAAACTCAAAAACACAAAAGCAACCTGTGAGCAACCAGTACAGTGAARTCAGTACACCAAATGAACAATTATCTACTTGTACTGTACATTGCTCAAGAAAATAGCCACTGCAATAACCAGTAATATGGGGTATGTAACATACCACATAGAAAATGTAACGATATACAGAGGAAACCATTCAATCTAGATGTTACTGTCCTGTCAATCTAAGTATTAAAAAAAAAAAAGATATTTATGAGCAGAATTCATTTATAAATAACTGAAGATAAATCACATGGGCAGATTGGTACAGAGGAAAATTTTCACAAATTTTAAGTTCAAGGTAGCTCTGGTAACACAAAAAAGGCATGATGATGAATAAYTCCCCAAAGTTAATGCAAAATAAAACTAAAAGTAAACAAACAAACAAAACCAAACAAACAAAAAGAAAAATATTAGGTTGGGTTGTCTCCAGCCTGGATTAGCAACTGACTGTTTTTGCAGAAGTATAATCTTGGATCTATATATCCTAAGTCTATATAAAGGCAGAATCCAATTTTTCATATTTTTACTGGATCAAGCTGTTTCACTCAATTCTCAATAGCTGCAAGAAGCCCCTGTATATGATACATTTTGCCTCGGGTTTTTGTTTTGCTTTGTTTCACAGATCTGTAAGTGTTTTCAATGATTTCCTCCTGTGACTTAAATCTGCAGCCCAGATACACCAGAAATGAGTGAACTCAGAATAGTAAGATGTTTCACTGAATTGCGTAAATCAAATATTTTGCACATAAAGAGCACTTTTTATAACACAAGCTGTTCCACCTTCTGTTAGTATGGTCCTATTTCTAAATTTGTCAACAGCATGAATAAAATGTTGTGGACTCTGAGAGCTTTTAAGTTTGAGGCATCCAGAAACTCTGAKCCTCAGATGGCTCAGTGAAGGATCCAGGCTGTGAAATACACTGGAAAGCACCCAAATGAAGCACGTACTCTTTGACCTATCTCAAAGGGACAGGGAATATTAGAAATATCTATGCATCACACAGTGGGGATCTCAGGGGCTGTGAGATGGGGATGGGCTATGAGCAGGAGTAGTGAAGACTCCAGCCCCTTACATAAGTCCCAGCTCCGTTGCAGAAGTATTTTCCTAGGAGTAAATCACAAAGAATTCCCATCCTTTTTGTATGTCCACTAGTGACTTCATCTAAATGGAGGATTCACAGTGATGTTCTTAAGAACTTGATGGAAAAAGAAGTTAGGTCAGATTTAGAAATATATGGAAATATACATATTGAACAAACTGGTAATGGAACATGCTAGCAGCTCTCCTGARTAGTGTGCCAGTGATCAACTCCTCACACCTCCTGGAAAATGTGTGGGGCTTGGAATCACAGAGTCATAGAATCACAGGATCAAAGAATCATAGAATCATTAAGCCTGGAATGAYCTTTAAGAACCAACCATTAACCCAGCACTGCCAAGTCCACCACTAAGCTATCTTTCAAATACCTCCAGAGATGGTGACTCAGCTACTTCCCTGGACAGCCTGTTCCAG